>PVKH010016995.1:0-15567 GCA_004027955.1 Chaetophractus vellerosus | reverse complement strand
TTAGCATTCCGTAGCCCTGCTCTATTTTTGTCCTTAGCATTTATGACAATCTGATTTTACTAAGCATTTTACTTGATTACTGTTTGTTTTTCTGTAATGGAATATAAGCACCATAAGGGCATAAATTTTTGACTCTTGTTTACTGCTAAATTGCTAGTATCTAGAACAGTGCCTGCCTTATAATAAGCACAGTAAATATTTATTGAATGTTCAAACTACCGTAATAGAACTTTGTTTCTTGAAACAAAAGCTTTAATTACTAGATGTTTATAATTTTTACAATTCTGTTTAATGTGACATTGGGTATATACCAGAATTATGTACATTCAAGTCCATAATTAATAATGTTAATCCAAACTGTTTGAAAGCAAGTAACCCAGTAGCAAAATGCTGGTAGAATGTGGGCCATAATCTTAATTTCTGATAAAATTGTCATGATGCTAAGTAACTAACTTATTAAAGACCTAGTTTATTACAACTAGAAACTACCCTAATGTTGAACATATGCCTACTTAGAAGCAATGCACCATTTCATTTATACAATGTACAACCAAACCTTATATTTACTGTACAATTAAAAACTAGTCAGTCCAGTTAAAATGATGGAATGTATGATTGCCATCTAAGTAAAAATAAAAATTCTCAGATGATTGATACTGGGAAATTGAAAGGAGAGCAAGCAGGGAGGTGAGCTTATCTTTAGGTCTGAAACATGGCCTCTAAATTGGTAAGACTTGGGGCCAGAATAGTTCAAGAAGCAAAAGAAAAAGATTCAAGACACCTAACTCAATATTTATCAGAAATTATTATTTCAAAATAAAACACTTATCTATTATATAATTTTAAAAATCATAAACACATATCTGCAACACATATATGTATAATAATAATAAAATTTACAAAGAAGAAAGAAAAACCTGAAGGCACAATTTCTTTTCTGTTCAAGATGTGAATCCAAGAGGTTATCTCCAGATGGTGGTTGATGGGTTGTTGGCTTTTTTTTTTTAAATACAGAATCTTATAATTCTGTATTAATTAGCACCAGTCTGCTTAAACTGACACAATTAGAATATCTAAATGGATTTTTAAAAATTAAATAATCAATTGGCTTATTTTGCAGTTTTTTTTCTGTGTAAGCTGAATTAATGTAAGACACATCTACGTTTAGAATATTTCCCGTGGATTTTTCATTTTTCAGATACAATTTACTGATCATCTAATTTATTTTATAATTTTTTTTTTTTTTTAAGATTTATTTATTTTATTACATATCTCCCCTTCCCCCCCCGTTGCGGCGACGCGCCGAGACTTGGTCACTGCGCAGGCGCGGCTTTCCCCGCTTGTGGGCGGCTTCTGCCTCCATCACGGCCGGCTTTTCAGTTCGCGGGTGGCTGGCTGCGCTCGATTTGCAGGCGACCTGCCCTGCCCGTGGCGGCTTTTGCCTGTCCGTGGCAGCTTTTTGCCCTGCCCATGGCGGCTCCGGCCCGCCCATGGCGGCTTGCCATTCTCAAGGCAGTCTGCCCGCTAGGAGAGGTCCCCGGGAACCAAACCCAGGGCCTCCCATGTGGTTTCCCAGCGAGCTCTTTATCCACTGAGCTATCTAGCCGGGCCCATTTACATTTTAAACTATCAAAAACAGAACCATCCTTTTAAAAAAATTAGCAGTTGTTGACTTTATTGTTTAATTAAATATATTAAAAACAAGAAATATATTCAAGTTTCAAAATTCCCTTCCACTTATCCCCTAACTGCTCAATGTTTCCACCCAAGGGGCAACCAAAGTTACCATTTATAATGAAATATTTTAAGTTCATATTGACTGTTATTTGTTGAGTGATTCCCATATACAAGATGCTATGTTAGGTGCAATGATATCTGTCTTAATGGAACTTGAAAAAGCTTGAACTTGGTTTACAGATGGTTTTGAACATTATGCTGGCATTGATCAAAAATAGTCAGCTGCTGAACTTCAACTCCACTCTAGGATGGCCCTGAAGGACAGTGTTGAAGAGAAATCCCCCCAGTGAACAGAACTTCAAGCTTGGGAGGAGAAATAGCTATAAATATGAATTTTTACTGATACATAGTCAATGGTTATTGGTTAAATTGGATGGTCAGGAACTTGGAACAGAATTAGAAAATAGGTGGCATAGTGCTATGAGGAAGAGATATGTTGCTAGGCTCTTCTGAATGGACACATAGTATGACATCATTTGGGTCACCAGATCATGTGGGTGTTCACCAGAGAGAAAACTTAGCAGAGAAAGATCTTAATAATAAAAGGGATGAGGTGACACATTCTATCTGTAGCCACATTTGTCTTT
The DNA here is from genome assembly GCA_004027955.1 of Chaetophractus vellerosus. Lineage (NCBI taxonomy): Eukaryota > Metazoa > Chordata > Mammalia > Cingulata > Chlamyphoridae > Chaetophractus > Chaetophractus vellerosus. The sequence goes on along the minus strand of PVKH010016995.1, from coordinate 13,243 downwards.
GTTCAGTGGACCCACAAATTGCTCATGGTGGTAGGACTGGAAGTTGTGCATGGGATTAGCAAATGTATTTCCATTCACCAAGTGCAAACTGAATATAGGTAATGCTGAGTACCCAATTTGTTCAGAGAAGAGACCAACACTGTGTCCCCAGTATGGCATCATTCTTTGTGGTGATCATCTAGTCACTGTGACAAGTTGATTAAATTGAACAAATTCTCCATGGAAGGTGTTGGGATCTGTTCTCATTGGAATATACATTACTTTGTTTGGATTTATCTTCCCTTTCCTCAATTTTTCTTCCAAAACTACCACACACAGACCTTCAGATGATTGTATTTTTCATGGTATTCATCACAGCAACTCTTATGACCAAGAAACTCATTTTACAGCAATTAAATTATGGGAATGAACTTATGTGGAATCCATGGGTCTTGACATAGTCTTCATTACCTTGAAGCATCTTGTTTGATAGATCTGTGCATTTTGAAGACTAAGGTTTGGTATCAGTTTGGGCAATATCTTGTTGGCTGGGAAAATGGCCACCAAGATATGGTATATGTTCTATATTGGCCATCAATATATAGAGATGTTTCTCCCATAGTGTAGATTCATGAGGATGGGAATCAAGATTGGAAATGAAGTGACTTACTTGACTATTACTCTTACTTCTGTTACTGCTAGTGAAATTTTTGCTTCTTCCCCCTAAATTTGGGCTTTGATGGTCTGGAGGTCGTATCTCCCAAGACAGAAATGCTTCTCCAGGGAACACAAGAAAGCTTCTTTTAAACTAGAATTTGAGACTGCCTCTGGGCTCCTCATACCTGTAGAGGAACAAATCTTCATGAATTTGGCAAAGAAGAAGGTTACTGTACTGATTATGCTGTGATTTATCCTGACTATCAATGGAGAATTGAGTTTCTACTGCATGATGGGCTAAGGAGAAGCCTCTTTCAAATGCAGTAGATCCTCCAGGATACATTTCAGTATTTTCAGTTTCTGTGATTAAAATAAATGGAAAAAAATAAAAATAAAATAGAGAAAAATAACTAATGGCTCAGGCCCTCCAAGAATGTAGATTTGGGTCACCCCACTAATGAAGGTGCTTGTTGATGGCAAAAGATACATCAAGTGAGTAGTAAAAGAAAGACATTATGAGCAGCAGCTATGAATATACGTCCAGTTACATAAATGAAGACTGTATTAATCATGAGTATCTCTTCTTTATTTTGATATAAATGTATTTGTGCATAGTTTAACCATTTTTTAAAATTTTCTTCCCTCATTCTGCTATTATCTGAATTAACTGTGATAATAAAACTTCATACATCAGAATTTAAGTTACAAGGAGAAACATGATTTAGCTAGAAAATAAATGAACATCAACCAAAAATGGATAGAGTGTCTTTGTGCCCTTTTTTTTGGGCAGAAAGTTAACATTTTTTGGTGATAAAAGACATAGTTGTATCATATTAGGTGAAAACATGATTTTGCTATTGTTTTTATTTGGAAATTAAGTATGGCTTAAAAATATGTGTGATGCCAAGTTGATAAAGGATAGACTATTGTGGTTTTGTTTTGTGTCTGTGTAGTTAATCTGGGACTACTTTCTCAGAATTGCCTTCTCTTCATGGTTCTGGCTTGGGGTTGATCACAAGGAAAAAGTTCTGTGAGATTTGGAAGATGGAAGAGAAGCAGCAGCCATGCTTGCACAGAGAAGGTTGATACGGTATACCTAATGTATGTTGTGAATCTACTGGCTCACCTACATATCTTGTCAGATTTTCTCCTTTAGCTTCTCCAAATTCTGGGAAAATTTTTTGTTTAGCTCCATGATGAAGTATACTATATCTCATCAGGAAACCTGTATCAATGAAGTTAGAGTCCAAGAAGCTTGGCAGAGGAACAAGACCAAGACAGGTTCTGGTGATAGACAGATGAAGCTTTGCTTGTACTTGTAGATTCAAGCTCATCTTCATGGGTTCCGTTTGTCTCCCCCACCCCCAAATAAATAAATCCCTACACTACCAATGCAGGTTCTGCTACTCTGATGGAACATGATTGATAAATATAAATAAATAGAAGGATACATATGTAAAAAAGTAACTATAACATAAGACAGTATGTACATAGACATAACACATTCTATCATATTGGAAGCACAAGAAAGAAACAGAGAGTTATCCAGGAGGATATTGGAAATTCTTCATAAAATGAAGGAGCATCATTTTATCCTATCAACCATGAAGAATGAATAGAATTTCTACTGGTATAATAGAATAAAAATAAATGGAGATGAAAAAGGTGTTATCTACTGGACACTTATCAATTGCCAGCTTACAAGGTATTGGTATTTGTACAATGGAAAATAAGACAGGCACAATTCCTGATATTTTGAAATTTATATTTTAGCAGGGATGATTCACACTGAAAATGTAATGCACTACATTTAGCAAAGAATTCTAAATATGTGTTGTACATTTTGCCTTTGATCTTAACTAAATGACCTTTGAATTACTATTTGAATCTTGAATCCCCTAATATTTTCCTAATATGGATAATGTTTGAAAGAAATTGCTAACAACGTATAAAGAAAAAGTCTCTGGGCTATTTGGTTTACTTCCCTTGTTTCCTATCCTTGCTCCCTCTGCCAGCTGCAATCTGCCATCTGTCTTCACTATTCCATTGAGACAGATGTTGTACAGGTCTCAATGCCCTATTTGCCAAATCTCATAGACACACGTTAATCATTATTGTATTTGACATTACTTCGTCATTTGAAATTGTGGTCATTTCTTTTTCCTTTAAATTATCTCCTCCATTGACACTGCTCTCTTTTATTTCTCTGCTTTTCCTTAATCTAACCTAATTTTGTATTTGATATTTGGTTAATGGCCCTGAAAGTGTCAAAATTGACCTTATAGTCATTTTACAATCCCCTTTTTCCATCATTCTATGCATCCAATTGTTCACTGAGTCTTGAGCTAATAAGAAGTTACATTCGTTTATGACTGGTGCTCTACTATTCAGTTTGACTTGCCTTGTCTTATAATAATCCTACATGGTTTGTTCCTTGGCCACTGTGAAAGTGCCCTCCCTTATCTATCTATTCTATTTTTGTCTTCCAATCTGTCCTTCACATAACCAACAGACACATATTTCTAAAATGCAAATGTGATTGTATAATTACTATCCTTATTCTTCTGGAACTTCAGGATAAGGATTCAAATTTCTTAAAAGAGCATGGAAGGCCCTCCATGATTTGAAATCTGATTGTAATAACTTTCACCTTCCTCATCTACTTGGCTAATATTATCCTTCAATCATAAGTTCTAGACCTATTAGATCATTAGCTCATTCATCTATTATTGATTGACTACCTTTGATGTGGCATGTACTGCTATCTGTCTCCATCATGAAACTTTCTCTATCTAGTTGCTCTTTCCCTGTGGCTTCTATTCCCACAGACTCTTGCTGTCCACTGAATAGCCCTGGACATGAACTGCTATCCATTCAAGTTTGTGTTAGAGTACTCTTCTCTGTAATCAGCATCCTATGTACATCTGTTTCACTGCAATGAACTGTACCAAAACTGGTGGTTTCCTTGTTTGTCTCTCCTATTGTACTGTGAGATTGTTGACGGCAAGTATTGTATCCATTTTTTTTGTTTTGTTTTTGCGTTGTGATATTATTGGGTAGTATGGTTTCTGCTACTTTATAATCTCTCAATGCCTTTTTCTGCATGGGGATGATCTAGAACTCAGAATCCTGATGGGGTGAATGATTTAATCTCTCTGGCTTTATCATTAAAGAAATGAAAATAAGAGAGAGTAACATTTCCTCTGAAGACTGTATGGGCTTTTGGGGGATTCATATGAGATACTCTATGAAAAAAATATTTCACCAATGGGAGAGAAGTATTGTGTTAGTTCACTTTGAATTTCAAGGATCAGGAATGTACAGGTAACTTCAAAGAATAGGGTGAGGCAAAGAGCATAACTATATTTCTGCTCCAGGGCTAAGTCATTTTTTTCAGTCTGTGTCTCTGCACAGCCTTTCTCTCTGACTTTCACAGTGTATCTCCTGCTGCTGTGGCCAGTCACATCCTCATGATTCTTTTGTAGATTCTATTACCACTAATGGGAATTCAGCTGTCTGGTGGGCCAGTGAACATGGAGAAGGAAAACTCAATACATAGCTCTACTTTCAATATGACTGTCTGAGGCTTTCTTCTTTGCTTCTCTCATTTGATGTTCCTGGATTTTCACAGTATCTATAGTTTGTTCTGCAAAACTATTCAATTTTCTTCTTATTTCCAATACTTGCTTTTGTACTATTTTTGTACATGGGTGTTTATATGTATTTTTCTACCTCATACCTTCTGCTAATTCAAAGGTTTTTCTTTCTAGTAGATTTGTTTTTGGTGTGAACTTTTCATAGTCTCAGGTCTCTGTAAATATTTTAATTTCATTCATGAAAATGGAATATATCTCCATAATTTCAATTTCAAATTCTAAAGAATTGACCAATCTTTAGCATAAAACCTCATAGCCTCAATAAGGCTAAGTGCCAATCTCTCATCAGAAACCATGAAGGCAAGAAGGCAGTGTTATGATATACTTAAGGTACTGAAAGAGAAAAACTGCCAGCCAAGAATGCTTTATCCAGCAAAACTATCCTTCAGAAATGAAGGTGAGGTAAAAGTCTTTACAGACAAACAAACCTGAGAAAGTATGTTACCAAGAGAATGAATTTACAAAAGATAATAAAGGGCAAGAGCTCTGGAGATGGGTGTAGAAATGAAGAACCTAAGTAGAGAAACTGGAAGGGTTAAAGACAGACAATAATAAATATGAAAATAGAAAGACAAGGGATAAAATGGACAAAGTAAGTTACACCTTTATTGTAGTAACACTGAATATGAATGGATTGAAGTCCCCAATTAAAAAACATAGACTGATAGAATGGATAAAAACATGAATTATCTATTTATTTTCTACAAGAGACTCACCTTAGATGCAGGGACACAATCAGACTCAAAGTGAAAGGTTAAAAAAGATATTTCCAGCTAATAGGCATAAAAAATGAGTGGGTACAGCAATACTAATATTGGATAAAATGATTTTATATATTTTTAATTTTTTAAAAGATTTATTATTTATTTATTTATATATCCCCCCTTGCTGCTTGTTCTTGCTGTGTTCATTGCTTTTGCGTTCTTCTGTGTCTGCTTGTCTCCCCCTGCTGCGGCAATCCGCCAAGTCAGCTCACCGTGCGGCAGCTTGCCCTGCTCACGGCAGCTTGCCCTGCCCATGGCGGCTTGCCAGCTCGCAGCGGCTTGCCTTCTTGAGGTGGCCTGCCTTCTCGAGGAGGCCCCAGGAACCAAACCCGGGGCCTCCCATGTGGTAAACCAGGGCTTTACCAGTTGAGCCACAGCTGGTTCCTGATAAAATGATTTTAAATGTAAAACTGTTATAAGAGATGAAGAAGGTTACTATATATTAATAAAATGGGCAATTCACCAAAAAGAAATAACAATCATAAATATTTATCCACCTGATATACACCCAACACACAAGACATACACTGGCAAAACTGAAGTGAGAAATAGATATCTCTACAATAATAGTTGGAAACCTCAACACTCCACTGTTAGTATAAGCTAGGACATCTGGACACAAGATAAATTAAAAAACAGAGCATTTGAACATTATGATAAATAAACTATATCTAATAGACCTTTATAGAACATTATACCCTAAGTATAAATATTTCAAGTGCTCATGAAACCTTCTCCAAGATAGACCTTATGGAAGGCCACAAGACAGGTCCCAATAAATGTAAAAAGATTGAAATTATCCAAAACACTTTTTCTTGTCATAATAGAATAAAGCTGGAAATCGATAATTGATGGAAAAAGGGAAAATTCACAAATATAAGGAAATTAAACAATACACTCTTAAATAATCAGTGGGTCAAAGAAGAAATTGCAAGATAAACTAGTAAGTACCCCAAGATAAGTGAAAATGAGAAAACAACATATGCTGTATGGGACACAGTAAAGGCAGTGTTGAGAGGGAAATTTATAGCCCTCAATATTTATATTAAAAAGGAAAAAGGGGGCTAAAAATCAAAGAGCCTACTGCAAACTGGGAGGAACCATATAAAGAACAGCAAACAAACATCAAAGCAATCAGAAGGAAAGAAATAATAAAGATTAGAATGGAAATACATGAACTGGAGAAAACAAAACAATAGACAAAAATCAACAGAACTAAAAGTTGGTTCTTCAAGAAAATCAACAAAATTGATAAACCCTTAGCAAGGTTAACAAAATAAGAGAGAAGATGTCAATAAACAAAATCAGAAACAAGAAGGGTGACATTACCACTGATACAGCAGTAATAAAGTTAACATATGAAGATACTATGAACAACTGTATGCCAACAAACTAGACAAATGTTGATGAAATGGACAAATTTTTGTAAACACATGAATTAACCACACTGGCCACAGAAAAAAATAGAAGACCCAATAAACCAATCACAAGAAATAGAAGATCTCAACAAACCAGTTATAAGTAAAGAAATTGAAAGAGTCCCCAAAATGAAAATTCCAGAACCAGACAACTTCATAGGTGAAATCTACCAATCATTTAAAGAATATCTAGTGCCAATTTGCTCAAACTCTTCCAAAAAATTAATTCTTAACTCTTCCAAATTAATTCTGTAAAGCCACCATCACACTAATACCAAAGCCAAATAAATAAATTATGAAAAAGGAAAATTACAGGCAAATTTTTAAATGAATATAAATGAAAAAATCCTCAACAAAATACTTGCTACCTAAAACCAAAAACACATTAAAAAATTATACATCACAACCAAGTGGGCTTTATACCAGGGATGCAAGTGTGGCTCAACATAAGAAAATCAATCAGTGTAACACACCACATTAATTAATTGAAGAAGAAAAATCATATGATCATTTTAATTGATGCAGAAAAAGCATTTGACAAAATACAACATCCTTTCTTGATACAAACTCTCTGAAAGATAGGAATAGAAGGAAACTCTCAATATGATAAAGTGCATATATGAAAAACCCACAGCTACCATTGCACTTAATTGTGAAAGATTAAAAGCTTTCCCACTGAGATTGGGAACAGGACAAGGATGCCCACTCTCTCCACTGTTATTCAATATGCTACTAGAAGTTCTAGCTAGAGAAGTTAGGCATGAAAAAGAAATAAAAGCCACCTAAATAGAAAAGGAAGGTGTATTAGTCAGCCAAAGGGGTGCTGATGCAAAGTACCAGAAATCTGCTGGTATTTATAAAGGTTATTTATTTGGGATAGAAGCTTATAGTCACAAGGCCATAAAGAGTAAGTTATGACCTCACCAGTATTTTTGCAATGTGTTGGAGCAAGATGACTGCTGGTCTCTGTGAGGATTCAGCCTTCCTTTTCCTTCAAAGGCTCTGTGGCCCCAGCTCCTTCCTTTCTCAGCTGTAGGTTAGCATTAAGCTTGTCTCTCTTCCTGGGGCTCATTTCTTTCTGGGCTCAGCTGTAGACTATCAGGCTCATTCTCTTCCCAGGGCATCTTTTATGTCTAATGGAGACTTCTCTCTTTCCTCAAATACCTGCTTCTCTGTGTATTTACTTCCTAGGGCTCCAGCATCAAAACTCATTCTCTCCTGTGCCCTGTCCTTTACTCTGTGAGTCACCGGCCACCAAGGGGGTGGGGATTCAATGTCCTACTGACGTGGCTGAATCAAAGCCTTATTCATAATTTAGTCAAGAAAAAGTGAAACCTCTGAATCTAATACAATCTAATATGCCCAGAGGAACAGACCCGTTTACAAACACAATCCAATATTTATTTTTGGAATATATAAACAATACCAAACTGTTACAGGAGTAAAACTTTCTTTATTTACTGATGATATAACCCCATACTTAGAAAATTTTGAAAAATCCAAGACAAAACCACTAGAACTAATAGATGATTTCAGCAAAGTGGCAGGATACAGGAATACTCTGCAAAAATCAATAGTATTTCTATACACTACTCATGAGCAATCTGAAGAGGATATCATAAAAAAATCTATTTACTACAGCAACTAAAAGATTCAAATATTTAAGAATAAATTTAACCAAGGACATAAAGGACCTATATTCAAAAATGTATAAAATATTGCTAAAAGAAACTAAAGAAGATCTAAGTAAATGGAAGGACATTGCATGTTCATGGGGTGGAAGTCCAAATATTAAGATGTCAATTCTACCTGAACTGATATACAGATTTAACATAATCCTCATAGAAATTGCAATATCTTTTTTTGTAGAATTGGAAAAGCCAGTTATCAAATTTATCTGGAAGGGTAAGTATTCTTGAACAGCCAAAAATACCTTAGAAAAAGAATGAAGTTGGTGGACTTTCATTTCCAGACTTAAAATCATATTGTCTAATTACAGTAGTAAAAACAGCATTGTACTGGCATAAAGACAGGCAGATTGACAAATGGAATCAAATTGAGAGTTCAGAAATAGACTCTCACATCTATGGTCAAGTGATTTTTGACAAGACTGTCAAACCCACTCACCTAGATCAGAACAGCCTATTCAACAAATGAAACTTGGAAAGCTGGATATCCATATCTAAAAGAAAGAAAGAGGACCCTTATCTCATACCTTATATAAATATTAATTCAAAGTGGATCAAGGGCCTAAATATAAAATCTAGGCCTATAAAACTCCTTGAACAATGTAGGGAAGCATCTTCAAGATCTTGTGATTGATAGTGGTTTCCTGGGCCTTACACCCAAAGCACAAGCAAGAAAAGGAAAAAAATGGCATTTGGTTTAGTAATATACGAATATTATTAAGCTTTTTTCTCTTTTTTTCACTTATTTCATTAATATAGAGATCTTGATTATGTCATTTAACTAATCTTAGTTTATCTGTGTATCTTTCTGAATACTAGAGGAACAACTGAGTTAGAAGTTGGAATTAGATGAGATGGAGTTGTATGGACAGAACATTTTAGGTCAAATTTAAATATATGGTAATGGTTGGTCTTGATGGTAGCACATAAATATAACATATATAACCTTCCATAACTTGTTGAGTTTCCTTTTTCTCTTATTTTAGTTTTGCAAAATTAAAATAAAGTTATTAAAAAATAAAGTGAGAAAAAAAGAATAAATCCTTTCAATCCACATCATCCTTTAAATATGGCCAGTCTATCAATAGGGATCCAACCCCAGTCCTATCTGCTGAGATATAATATTGGATCACATGATAGTTTACATAGCCATATATATCAAGGCAGTGAGCTGGCCGGCATGATTGATACATTTAGTAAAATTATATAATCTTAGGTATTTTTCCTCGATAATGATGATGATGATGATGATGATGATGATGAAATCCATATGTGCAACAAAATTAATGAAACTATCTCTAGCAAGCATGTGATTAGTTGGGTAAAAGTAAAATGGATTGGCTTATCTACTCTTGAATTCATTTTTACTATGTTTCAACAATCTTTTCAAAGTTTACATTTTTTACTTCTATTTCCAAAACTCTTTTCTAAGGAAATAAATAGAGATGTATGAAAACTTTATGTACTGTGTTCAAGGATTATGATATGTGCAACCTGCTTTTAAATATTCACAAAATGATAGATAGATAGGTAGATAGATGATAGATAGATAGATAGATAGATGATAGATAGATAGATAGATAGATAGATAGATAGATAGATAGATAGATAGATAGATATAGATGATACAGAAAAGGTGAAATGATGTTAAAATTTGTGAACCTGGGTGTGGTGGTATGAAGCTGTATGTACTCTAGAAAAACATGTTCTTAAATTTAATCTATTCTTGTGGATGTAAACCCATTGTATACTTTTTGATGAGGCAGTTTTAGCTAAGTTGTGAACCATCTCATTTAGGATGGGTCTTAATCTTATTCCTGGAGTCTTTTTTATTTTTTGATATACTTTTTAATATTTTTAAAAGATACTTAGATTACATAAATGTTACATAAAAATATATAAGGGATTACCATATGCCCTGCTCCCTATCCCTCCCACATTAACAACATCCTTCATTTGTGTGGTACATTTGTTACAATTGATGAACACATTTTGGAGCATTGCCACTAAGTGTGGATTATAATTTACATTGCAGTTTACATTCTCTCAGGCACATCTTTGTAAATTATTTCAAGACATATAATGACTTGTATCTGTCATTGTAATGTCATTCAGGATAATACCCAAGTCCTGAAAATGCCTCCAAGTTTTAGCTATTTTTCCCTCTCCCTCCCCTAGAACCTCCAGTGGCCACTCCTTCCACATCAATGATAAAAATTCTTCCATTGTTAGAACCATAATAAGTCTATAGTAGAATAACAATAAGTCTATTGTAGTCCATAGTTCATTCCCCAATCCTGAGGATTCTGGGATGGTGATACCCAATCTGCCCATAATTGAGAGGAGACTTAGGTCCCATGTGGCAGATAGATGAGACTATCTTGCTTACAGTTGTGGACACTTTATGTTCCTTGAGATGGTCATTGTCCATCATCATCTCCTTGTTAGTTGTCCTGGTTGAGTCCAGTGATCTGGAGAGTAGGTGTTTCAAATATGTTGAGATTCACAGCCCAACTGGTACTTGGGCAGCCAAAGATTTAAGACTCTTGGGCATATACCTATCAACTGTAGTACTAACTACAGATTCAAATAGAAGGGGCAGAAGAGCCATGTGTAGGGAAACCACAACTGATTCCAGCTCTGTCACACTGGGGCCTCTCTCAAAGCCAAGCTCAGCATATAAATGCATTATTCTCCCCCAGCATGGGACATGACTCCTAGGGATGAGCCTCCATGGCACCAAGAAATTACTGCCAAGCACCAACTAGCAATGCAATTGGAAAAAGACTTTGACCAAAAGGGGGAAAGAGTAAAGATAAATGAATTTATATGGCTAAGAGACTTCAAAGTGAGTAAGGAGGCCATTCCAGAGGTTACACTTATGCATGTCTCAGCAGGATCTCATTGACTGTCAAAGTAAATATTGCCTCATATAGCAGGGCTCCTGAGGACCCTGGAGACATTCAGACACTATAGGCAGGGCAGAGAGCTCAGGAGTTTGGCGAATTACCAGTAGGCCCTAATTTGGAATTTATGCCCCTGGAGTCCTTTATAAGAGAATGAAATTCAGACAAAGAATGGGAAAGTCATGGTAGCAAGAAGCTGAAACAAATGATACCCAGGAGAGATGGGAGAGACCAGAAAACAGCATCATTTACTTTACAGCCAGTCTTTGGGAAGGAAGCATTCTCTAGAGGATACCTTGATTTGGACATTTTCTCAGCCTCAAATTGCAAAGTAACAAATTCCCATAGTTTAAGCCCAACCTATTCATGTTATTTGTTGGAGCAGCCTAGGAATCTAAAACAGACTTTGGTACCAAGAGAGTGGGGTGCTGCTATGCAAATACCAAAAAATGTTGAAATAGCTGAAATTGAGTAGTGGGTAGAAGTTGTAAGGATTGTGCAGTGCTTGATAGAAAAGGCCTATATTGCATTGAAGAGATTGATAGAAATATGGACACTAAAGTCACTTTCAATGAAGCCTTAGAAGGAAATTATGAATGTTTTATTGGAAACTGGAAGAAGGATGATTCTTGTTTTAAAATAGAAGAGAACTTGGCAAAATTTAAGTCTGATCTTGAATGGAAGGAAGAATTTGAGAGTGACAAACTTGAGTATGTGACTGAGTAAATTTCCAAGAAAAATGTGGAAAGTACAGTCTGGTTTCTCTTTGCAATTTATAGTAAAATGTGAAAGGAAAGGGAGAGGCTGAAAAACTGAACTCCAGACACAAAGAAACCATAAATTGATGATTTGGAAAATTCTGAGCTTCCAGAAAGTGAGTCCCCAGAGAATTCTGCTCCATGGGTTTAACTGACCACAGAACACTTTTTTTATTTTTTACTTTTTTAGGATGGTTCATTATTTATTTATTTATTTATTTAATTTTGTTTTTAAAAAAGCTTTAGATTACATAAATGTTACATAAAAAATATAGGGGATTCCCATATACCCCACTTGCTCCTCCTCCCACACTTTCCCACATAAGAACAATTTTCATTAGTTTAGTACATTTGTTACAATTGATGAATACATATTGAAGCATTGTACTAACCATGATTTATAGTTTACATTATAGTTTACACTCTGCTCTGCATAATATTTTAGGTTATGACAAAATCTATAACGGCCTGTATCCATCATTGCAATGTCATGCAGGACAATTCCAATGCCCCCAAAATGCCCCCATGTTACACCTAGTCTTCCCTCTCCCTCTTCACAGAATCGCTTGTGGCCACAGCCTGTATATCAATGATACAAGTTCTTCCATTGCTAGAATAATAATAAGTCTATAATAGGATAATAATAAGTCAACTTTGGCCCATTGGTCATTCTCCAATCTCGAGGATTTTGGGATGGTGATGCCCATTCTGTTTCTAATTGAGAGGGGGCTTAGATCCCATGGTGCAGATGGATGGAACTGTTTTGCTTGTAGTTGCAGACACTTTAAGTCACTTGGGATGGTCATTGTCCATCATCATCTCCTTGTTAGTTGTCCTGGGTGAGTACAATGAACAGAGAGTAGGTGTTGCAACTCTGCTGAGATTCAGGGCTCAAGTGACACTTGAACAGAAGAAAGCTTTGAGTCTCTGGGACATACATTTAACAAGTATAGTGCTAATTATAGGTTAAAATAAAAGGGGCAGAAGAGCCCTGTGTAGGGAAACTATAAATGAATCTAACTCTGTTACACTGGGAAGCAAAAATTCCAAAGTAAGGCTCACTGACAGTGTAATGAACAGAACACATTTTGATGGCTATTTCAGTTAAAGTGTGGCTTATCCTATTCAGTATGGGTCTTAATCCTATTACTGGAGTCCTTTATAAGAGAATTAAATTCAGAGAAAGAGAGAAAAAGCCACAGGAGCAAGAAGATGAAAACAACAAACTGAGAAGTGATGGGAGAGACCAGCAGACATTGCCATGTGGCAGAGGGGCCAAGGATCACAAGCAGTTCATTTTTAAGAAGAAAGCAGGGGCTGGCTTGATAGCCCAGTGGATAGGGCACCGGCATACCACATGGGAGGCCCCAGGTTCGGTTCCCGGGGATCTCTCCTAGCAGGCAGACAGCCTTGAGAG
>PVKH010016994.1:0-15553 GCA_004027955.1 Chaetophractus vellerosus | reverse complement strand
TTTTTTTTTTGCTGTTCATTTTTTTATTTTTTAAAAGATACTTAGATTACATAAATGTTACAGAGAATATAAAGGGGATTCTCCTATGCCCCACTCCCCACACCTCCCACATTTTCCCACACCATCAACATCCTTCATTAGTGTGGTACACTCACCACAATTGATGAACACATTCTGGAGCACTGCCACCAAGCATGGGTCATAGCCCACACTGTAGTCTACACTCTTTCCCACTTAATTCTGTAAGCCATGGCAAGTTTTTTTGTTTTTGTTTTTTGTTTTAATATTTTTTTATTTTTTAAAAGATACTTTGATTATGTAAAGATTACACAAAAAATAATGGGATTCCCATATGCCTGGCTCCCCACACCTCCCACACCCTCCCACATAAACAACGTCCTTCATTAGTGTGGCACATTCATTGCAATTTATAATAAATATTTACTATATGTGAATTTAGGATTAATTATTTTGTAGTGGTTGAGTTGGAAAGAAAGAATGAATAGAATGCTGTCCCCAATGTCTGGGGAAAAAATAAGTTATAAATCTTGTTCCATAAGCATGGTCTATGTTCAAAAGCTTATTAACTACTTGGTACAGAAGTCACAAGTCCAGCTCATATTCAATGTGTTGGGAAGGAGAACCACCTATTGATGGGAAGAGCTGGGAGGAATTGTTACAATCATTTTGAAAGCAATTTTCTGTGTTTCATAATTGTCATTCATGTTGTTTTGGTAAACTAAGTGTCTAAGTTTCTCTTACATTCTCACTTAATGAAAATTCTCTAAAGTAGGCAGTCAGTGGGAGATAGTACCTTGATACTTCACTAATGCTAAACTCCACCTATATTTTGCTCCAGAAAAATCAAAAAGTTCCTTACCATATGCTTCAATAATACTTTGTACCATTAGTCCCAGCTCTGTAGACTTCAAATGGGGTATCTTGGTTATGACAGTTATTATTTTCTGTTTCCTCATATTTAAAATTTGAATAAGACCTACCTTACCAATCAAATTTGTCAATTTATCAGATGAAATAATGGATGTTAAATTTACTCACAAACTGCAAATTACTATACAAATATGAATTCTTGTTATTGTTATAACTGGTTTTGCTTCTCTTACCTTGCTCTATTACTCCTTCTCCCACTGAAAAATTCTTTGTTCATTTTTATGCCAGCAACACTTCATAACTCAAATAAAAGTTTAAAAGATTTCAAATAGAAATAAATGTATTTCCTCCTAAAAAGCTTCCTCTAATTTGCCATCCTACTTTTTACACACACATCTCACTGTGCTACGGTACTAACCAATCTGAATTTCAAAGTATATTTGACATTATTTATTCATTTCTATCATTTATTTTCTTTTTTTGTTATATATAGCCTCATTCAAATAATTTATTTACAAGCAATACAGCTATTAGTTGTAATGAAGGGCAGCAGGACATTGATAATCCAAAGAGTATTAGGGGCAGTTTATATTTGGCTTTTTCAGAGGTTATCTTTCACAATTACATTTTTCTTTGCAAGAATAAAAATTCATTTGCATTCCATGGGCAGGGAAGCTGAAGATGCTGAGGAGTATTCTGAGTAACAGAGAAGATGGTCTGGATATAAAAAACTCTCTCATGGAGAAGATACACAATTTAAAACTGTACTGATCATTGGGAGTTGATTGCATAACACATTTGCTTTTGTTCATTCCCCTCCATCTTATAAGGTCTGTGCGTGGAGGGACCAGCTGCAACCAAATTCTATAAATACTAAAGTTAGTGTAAAATACGAAACTTTTAGTCTGAATATGATCAATAGTCCTTTATGGCAACAGTGTCAAAACTCTGGGACTGTATCAAACTCTGAGGCTGAACAGAAACCTAAAAATTTGATAGGATTTTATTCGGTCTTTTAGCCTCTCTCTTGTGGTATCTGTATTAGTGTGTTTTCTGTGTGAGAGAGAGAGAATAAGGGAGAAAGATGGGGGAGAGAAAAAAGGGAAAGTAAAGAAAAAAATGAATAGAATGAAGAAAGAAAATTGAAGTCCAACTAAACTTTATCCCAAAATTTATAGGAGCAAATAAAAGGTTTTGTGGGAAAAAACAAAATAAGATAAACATTTAAAACATATTTCATAAATATAAAGTGATTTGGGATTTATCTCAATGAATTTAATGTAACACTTATTGCTTTTATTTAATTTAGAACAGGATATGCATTAGCTGTCTCTTAGCTAGGCTCATTTATAAACTATTAATGATTTAATTTGCATTTGTATCAAGAAAAAAAACAAAACATAGTTATTGCATAGTTCTTTTTGTTCTCCAGACACTGAGTCATTATTTAATTAAGTACTGTTTATAGTTTCACCTACTGCATTTGCATTTTTTATCTTGGTGCTGCAATGGAGTAAACACATATTTAATTTATCACCCATATTTTTTAATCTAGGCATATGTAGGTCATCAGCTTTTCTTTATAATGCCATGTTTTTTAGCTCCTTTTAACTCAGACAATGGTTTCACTTTCTTTTCTTTTAAAATGCTTGCTAATATTAAGTTAGAGACCAAAAAAAACCAAAATATTCTATTCAGTGTTTCAGGAATCTACTTCACAGATTGCATTTTTAAAGTAATTGCACTTCTTACTATATATTGTGTGGTGTCTCTGATTGTTATTTTACACAGACTTGATCATCCCCTTGCATGTCTCCTTTTAAGAGCTATCTAAGTAGTTAACCATGTTTCAGAAACTACAAAATCCTTATAAAGCTTAAGCTAAGCTAACAAAAGAGAACATTATTAAAAATGGAAGAAAAAGATATAACATATAAACTCAGGAGTCTATGATCATTATCTACAATTATATGAAGAATTGTTTTCTGGAAACAGAAACATGCATAAAATTACAGAAATGATTTTGAATATTAGGCAAGTAATATGAAAGTCTTTAAACTCTAGATACTCCTTTAAGCAAGGCAAAATAACTCACTTGTGTGTAGAATTGTTTATTAGCTTCTTTAAAGAACATGAAAGCAAAATACCAGAATATATATATATATATATATAACTCATGTCTTTAAAAAGAAGGTTGAAAACCTCACCAACACATCACAGTGTGGTGTCAAGTCTGACTACAGCTCCCTAACATAATAGTCATTCTTATGTATGATTCCTCTTCTCACCTGGTAGCAGATATCTCCAGGGACACTTGCCCCAAAACAAACAAATCTGAACAGTCTGGGGACCAAGAGCCAGAGCTTTGGTGGCCTGGAGGGGAACAGTAGGAAGCTGGGCTGGAGATGAGGCTGATAGGCTTAGAGGCAGGTATTCAAATGCAGAAGAGCAAAAGGTAGGAGGAGACACTCTGGAAGCCTGCCCTGAAGAAAGATGTATGACTACAGAAGGAGAGGTCAGGTGGGAAGTTGAACCTGAGACACATCCTCTATGTTGAAATCTTTAAAGGTCACGGAAGGGGTTGTAGATCATGCTGGCTATTGTCAGAATTAGAAACAAACTATCTGGAGGTCACTTGCAGGATGAAAATCACAAAGATTTCCAAGCAAACTAGAAGCCAAGAGCTTTATGAGTAATAAAAGCAGAAACACTATACAAAGATGGTGTTTGTATATTCGAAGCAAGGACTCCAGATTTTGAAACTGTTTGATGCAAAATATAGAATAGCTATGTAGGAAATTTTAAGGAAATGAAAAATACAATTTCAAGATAGACCGAGCACAAATTTATAAAGGATGATTGGCAGACTTAAAAAATAAATTGAACTTCTAGAAATGAAAGACAAATCATTGAAATAAAAAACTCAAGAACAAGTCAAATGGCAGATTAGATGCCTTTTAAGAGAGGAATTTATGAACTGGAAAATAGATGCAAATATTTACTTTGAAAGCAATAAAGAAAGATTAGGAGGTAGAAAACAGGAAAGAGAGATTAAGAGACTTGGAGGAGAGAATGAAATAAACTAACATATAACTAGTTTGAGTTCCAGTTATGAAAACTAGGCAGAATGCTGATGAAACAATATTTAAAATCATAATGACATAAATTTTCCAGGAGTAAAAATACAGATCTGCAGTATAAAATGCATCTTAATCAGGATTTTAAAAAGAAATTTATGCCAGGAAATATTGCAGTAAAATGCAAAACACCTAGGACTAGGATCACAGACAATGGAATGACTGCTAGAAGGAACACAAAATGCTCGACAGCAGCAATAGAAGCCAGAGGACATGAAACGAGATCTTTAAAGGATTGAGAGAACATAACTGTGAACATGAATTAGTAGTTGAAATATAGTATATTCTGTTATATTCTAATGATACCCGTTCAATCAATTTCTAAATCAAACCTAAGCAATAGTTTCGATAGAATTATCAAATATACGTTAAAAACTATACCTATTTGCAATTTATATATATATACACACATATATATGTATGTATAAGCAGAGGAATGGTTAACACACCATGTTCATAATAGAAGGGGAGGGAAGATAGAGGGATGAGATGGGGGAAGAGCACATTCACAGATGTAAGATACAGCTGTGTTGTATTTTTGATATGTGGTGTGGGTCATAGGTTTACATTATATCATAATAAAAGAGCAAGTAATCATGGACCAAGATGATAGTGCGCCATGAACCAAGGACTGGAGTAACACAAAATACCAAACAAAAATCAATCTCCATTGATCAAATAATTGAACATTAGGAATAGATCACAGGAGATTAAAAATAGCACTATTTTTAAGTGCTAGAAATTATCTGTAAAAGGTTAAAGAGGGAAAGTAGCTATTGGGTTTATGGAGGTACCTTGTGAATAGTCCTTCTCATCAACATTGATTGCTTTTCTTCCCTCAGGGCTGAGATGGAAAGCACAGCCACAGAACGATTTCCTAAGTTCATGGACTCTGAATCTCTTTTCTATTACACACAGTAAAACACCTATCATCAAAATGAATAGTTACTGATCTGCTTCTAATGATTCTACACAGGCTCAAAAAGAAATAGCATGAGGTGGAAATGCTGCATTAAGTATAGGAGCCATAATATGAAGAAAATAGCTTAAGGGCAATATCAATTATAAATTACCTGAAGATAAAGGATGCAGGATGACTATGTTCATGAAAGTGCTCCTGTTTTATTTTGCAAATTATTGAATTGTATTAGGAACACAATGTATCAGGAAAACAATGCCTCTTGAGGTGTTGTCTCTCTTCTGTCCACAGCATTTAATGTTCACAGCATCAGGACCCCCTTTTGTGTGACCTTGACCATGTGGAGTGCCATAGAGAAGAAAGACGCTTACTTGGATCACAGAATCATGCAAGGGTTTGTTGATTCCTTGATGGCAGCCAACATCATAAGATAAATTCAGCCACGCTCAAAAAATATAGTTTTCTGTTTGTTTGTTTGTTTGTTTGTTTTTACCAAAGTCTATATTAGTTAAATATACACACATATTTCATATTTTTTTATTGTAACAGTCATGTCCTTCTTGAGGAATTACTGTATTTCTTATGTTTACTATTATTTTTATGAAGCATAATCGAAGTCCCATATTAAAGCCTCACATTTTCTATATAGCATCTGCCTTCCATATATGAAAATATAGATATCAAATGTTAATATCAGAGTGCTCTTGTACTGGGAAATCTTTGACGACATTTTAGTAGAAGTCAATATGTACCTGGAAAACAAAGTTATGGATTCTTCCGAAAGCAGTACCGCTTCATAAAAAGAACATGAAGTGAATCTGATACATATATAATAACCTTTCATGTTAGCTGCTGACATAAAACATAGCTATAGATAAGTTAAGCCCAATTAGAAGGGAACACTTTTCCAAGATTTCTATTCTTACTTCATTAAGTGTTACAGAGCAACAACCAATCCATTTTTATACTACTTCAAGCACTTGAACAGCTCTATAGAAATATAACATTTAGACCTATGAGGTAAAAATAAAATACATGGGCATAAATAAATATAGGGAATGAGGCAAGTTTTCAGAGGATAATTAGCTTAAAATAAACCCTCTCCTAAGGTTTCCTATATGTGTCAAAACATTTACAATACCACTAGTTGAATTATGGCCATTTTATTTACTATAAAAAATTAAATGTTTCAGGGGAACCACAAAGATCAACTCAGCTTTATTCTTTCAGTGACATGTGATATAGAATAAGAGTTTGTATACATAAACATAATAAAGTCTAAGAGCACAGACATAGGAACTAGAACTGGGTTTGAATCATGTCAGTTGCCTCCCAGCTATTGACTTTGAACAAGTTTACTCATCAGAAAACAGAGATGGTACCTACCCTAGAATTGGATTTTTAATATTAAATGAGAAATGCATATAATGACTTGGCAGACTGTCATTTAATAAGTTTTCAGTAAATGGTAGTTATGCCCAATAGCCTATTTCAGAACAGACCATAGAAAGAGAAAGAGAAAATAAATGCTAATCCAAGAGCTGATAAACTAAAGAAACTTGTCAGTGAGCTTAATAAAATTCAGGGTGTAGTAAAAAAATGAATTGAATATACTTATCTCATTTCCTTTCTCATCTAATTCAATTTTGAAAGGAATCTGATATTTCTGAGATGGACTCTACTTTTTTGCAAGTGCTTGTTTTTGGCCTCATGATGTGAAACAGAAAAGCAGACTGGGAAATATGAGTTGGGAGATTGCAAATTTGGTGAGCCAAATAGATTTTCTCTGGGTGTAATGATTTCCAGAAACTGACAGCAAGCTGTCTAATATCATATTTCCATATTCATCCTCAAGTAGCACAAGCCACAAAATTCTTAGCTCAAAGCCTTCCTGGTTGGCTGGGCTATAACTTTGGGAAGCTTTATAGCTGAACTTTAAAATAAATCCACATGAATTGGGGCTTTAAATTCAATTTTTGGAATATTAATCTAAGAGAACAACAGACATTTATTCTGTCCAAATGTGCCACTGGCCCTCTTAAAACCATGCTGAACAATTCTTCTGTGAATGATTGAGAGACTTATATTGCCTTCTTGTCACTGCAAGTTCCATGGAAGGCAGTAACTCCTTAATGGATATTTGTTCACCTGTCTCATCTATTCCAATAAAAGGCTGAAATAAATATACACTTGAATTGCTCTGAGGATTTATTCACAGAGAAATTATCTGCCAGGAAGTTAGTTATATCCACGAGACATTCATCTCTTCTCTGTGTGTAGTAGGCCACCAGATGGTAGCTCTCCACAGCTCTAGTGGGCTGTGAATTGGCACTAATTGAAACATCAACACCCACTTCAGAGCTCCTATAGGGGAACCACATCCCTAGCTCTCCAAATCCTGTAAACCACATATTTAGAGTGTACTGCATTATATGCTATTGTTTTTATTTTGCAAAAATCAATAACACATCCTCACAGAAAATGTTACACATGTTGTAGGAAAAAATATCCTTTAAAGTTTACCATTTACATTACATATAATTTTATCTTCTTTCTAAATGGCTCCAAATAGCAATTTTTTTTCAAGATATTATAGAAGCCAACATTTCATGTGACAAATTTCACTCTAAGCAGAATATTATTTTGAATGGCTTTGATTTCCTGGAAAATATACATAGATTTTTTTTATGATGGGAAATTAGATTACTATCTGATTATCACCGGTATTATTTTCACAGCCAGAAGCTAGACAGACAGTAGTTGTCTAGTAACTGACAATAGCTACTCAAGTAATGCCCCTTCTCATTATTTTCCAAGTGAATATTTTACATTGGTCAAGTTATTAAATGTTGACAAAATACATTAAAACCTTGATTCAACTCAACAAATATTTATGGAAAACTCATATCCAATCATTGTGTTAGTCATGGTTGGGGAATAAAAATGATTAGGACATGACTTCTGACAATTTGAGGCCTCCTTTGCAGTGAGAGAAGCCAGATTAGAGACAAACGAGAAAAGAAAATTTTCCAAAAAAATTGTGGTGCTATGGTAGAGGTACAAGGAAAAATTTTACTTTTTAGAAATCAGGAAAACATTGGAATGTAATGAAAAATAAGCTGAATTTGAACAGTTGATGAAGGGACAAAGACGTTCCAGACAGAGAGAACAAGGCACTCCAAAGAATAGCATATACAGTTGGCCAGTGGAGTCAATTCTAGAAAGAGGTTGAGTAAATAGAGAATTGAGAAATTGAGAAACTTGAAAGTGAATTGGTAACTTTACATTGATATAGTTTTCATCGACAAGAAATTTTCTTTTGATTTCTAGGAAATAGGCAGGATAATCATTTTTATCTTGAGATAAAGAACTCTTCTATCTCAAAGCGAGTATGTTTTTCCATTGTAGAGTATTTCTTCAGCATAAAATCGTGGGGTTGAAAGCCAGATTACAAAGGTACAAAGGACTGGAAACCAAATCTACCAGCATGGGAAACACTGATGCCCTGGCATGTGTGGAAACTTGAGTGATAAGGGAGTAGATTAGTGGTAGGGGGGGAATGATAATTCAGATAATTATGTTTTGGATTAATTGGTTGATTTCCCAAAAGTTTGATTTGATAAAGAGGTTTAAATAGAAAGTCAGAGCATGAGAAACCCTAGGAGGCAGATGAAAATAGTATAGTGTATAGTAAAGAGCATAACCTCTGGAATCCAACAGACCTGTGCTCAAATACTGACTCTTGTTATGCAAACTCCCATGTGTCACTTAAACTCTATATGGCTCTGTTGCCTCATCTATATAATGATACCTACTTTCAAGTGTTGCTTGAAGGTTGATGAAACAATATATATGAAGTGCTCCGAATGGTGCTAGCCCATAGTAAATGCTCTGTAAATGATATTTTTAAATAAATAAATAAATAAAGATCATGGTTTGGGTACCAGATAAGTAAGCAAAGAACAGATTAGAAAGAACAAACTCTCTGCTGAAAAATCCCTAACTCTGCCTTGTCATACATCCAAAAGGCTTGAGATGTGTCTTCGGTAAAGTGAACTCTCAGAGCTAATTTACGCCTATAATTCTGTCTCTGCTCAGAGGGGACAATCATTCTAGCAACAAGCTCATAATAGCAGTTTGAGTGGCATTAGTTGTTTCAAATAACTTGCCACTACATTTTTTATTGTATATTGAATTGACGTCTGCTGGAGTCCTAAAGGAAAATGAGTTGAATGGCAAATATTCACAAGGACGCCAATTACCAGTATCGAAGAAGTTCTGTTGTTTGATGTCATTTGGCACTTTCATCGTTAATCTTCTCAAATCTACCATCATTCTCCAGGAAGCTGGATTCAATAGTGAGTCTCATCAACAGAATTATTACTTCAGATCTGGGAATAACTGTCTCAAAGAGGTTATAATCACAATATGTTTAAAAGACATTTAAAAATTGGAATGTTTTTAGAGGTGTCAATTAAAATCAGTTCAGTAAGTTTCTGACAGCAAAGTATCAAAATGTATGTGTTCCACAACTCTCAACTGAAAAATATCTCATGCCAATAAATAACAGTGAAAAGAACAACTAGTTGATTTACTTACAAGTTAATTTTTATGAAAATGAAAAATATTGCTAACCTTAGGGAAAAAGGTCATATACATCATTACATATCAATCAATTCTATATCTTGTATAACTTTTTTTTTCCTTTCATTTTACAGAAAATATATCCTTCCTTTACAAATCTAGTATTGAGAGTTACTTCAAAAACCCAAAAACCATTTTGGAGGTGGTATGTATAGTGAGTGAGAAAGTCTGACTCTCTTGACTCTAATCCCAGATCTACAAACTACCATGTAATATTATCTCTTATGGTCTTTGAATAACAATAAGAACCAGCAGATTATGGCAAATATCAATCAGAAGAACAATTGTGAGATTATTTGTTAAATGTATAGAAGAGAAATAGGATGCTCTTACAGAATATCCAGGCAGAATTCACGAGATTTGGGGAAGGGCTTTAAAGGATAAGTGCAATTTTTCAACTACTTTATTTTTATTTTTAAAATATATCAAACACACAAAAGAGTAGGCTTGAGCTATATTAGCAGTTTAAAAATAAGAATATTCACGACCCTACTACCCATCTTAAGAAACTCAACTTTATCAATACTATGAATCCCTCTGTATTCCCTTCCTCAGTTGCTTTGCCCATAACCTGGATTTGGAGACTGGCCCTTCTCTCACGTTCCTGTATACTTTTACCAAATGTGGATGTATCTCCAAGCAATATATAATTTTTTTACTCTATTTTTCTGAGAACTTGCTTTTATTCACTCAGTATTAAGGTTTTGAGATTTAATCATGCTGTTTCATATTGCTGTATAATTAACTTGTTTTCTTTGCTATATAACATATCATTGTATCAATATATCTTGGTTTAGTTATTTATCTATTCTTCAGTCAATGGATTTTGGGGTCATTTTCCAATGGTTTGCAATTGGAGGCAATGTTGTTATAAATATTCCTAGCATAGTCCTGGGTACTCATGTGCAAGAGATTTTCTAGATAATATATATAGGAGTGGAATTTCTCAGTGAAAGGTATGTGAACCTTCAATTTAACTAGATAATGTCAAATTGTCTTCCAAAGTAGTTGTAGCAATTTATACTCCTAAAGTTAATAGACAAAAGATCCTATTGATCCTCATCTCTTCCAATATTTGATATTGTCAGGCCTCTTCATTTTTGCCACATGGATCCAGATTTTCAAACAGATTCATATTTACTAAGCAAAAGATAGGGCAAAAATTACATTATCCTAAAATTTTAGTCCTGGTGAATAGGAAAAACATTTTTATTATTGAAGACTGTAACTAATGTTTGGAACGGACCATTTTAATGACATACAGTGAAATGTAACTTTTCATTACCAATTAGTACTATAAATAGTTAGCTCTGTGCTGTTTTTGCTGATTAAGGAGGAAAGAATATCAGTTGACAATAGAAAACAGAAAAATACAAAATTTTACTTATACAGGCTCATACACACACATAAGCTTCACATATTATAACAATGCATATTTCCATCCATCTTTTATGTTTAGCCTCCTTCATGGCTTTATGGTTTGTGTTCTATCACTGGAAGCTCAACACATCTTTAATTCCTCTGATAATGTCATGTGATATAATAATGATTTAATCAATTAACAAAAAGAATATTGTGTGACTTTTAATTAAGTCAAATATATCAAAGGTTTATAAACTGACATATGATAGACAACTGGCATATTATAGTATTAGAGGTTTTGCACTGATTGGTTTTTCAATGCTATATTCAAATCTTGGGTGTATTAGTCAGCCAAAGGGGTGCTTATGCAAAGTACCAGAAATCTGTTGGCATTTATAAAGGATATTCATTTTGGGTAAAAGCTTACAATCACAAAGTATAAAGCATAAGTTACCTCCCTCACCAAAGTCCATTGTAATGTATTGGAGCAAGATGGCTGCCAAGAGTTGAGGCTTCCTCTTCCTCTTAAAGCTCCATGGTCCCAGTTTCTTCCAATATCAGTTGGAGGCCAGGATTAGTCTCATCTCTCCCCGGGCTCATTTCTCTCCAGGCTCAGCTGCTCTGTTCTTTCCACAATATCAGCCGTAGACTATCAGGCAAAAGTCTCATCTCTTCCTGGGGCCTCTGCCGTGTCTAATGGAGGCTTCTCTCTTTCATCATGTATCTGCTTGTCTGTGTATTTACTTCCCAGGGTTCCAATATCCAAACTCTAACTTTCTCCTCTACCATGTCGTTTTCCTTGTGAGTCCCCACTCCCTTGGTTGGCAGGGACTCAACGTCCTACCAATATTGACCAATCAAAGCCTTAATCATTATTTAATCAAGTAAAAGTGAAACCTCTGAATCCAATCCAATCTAATATGCCCAGAGGAATAGACCAGTTCACAAATATAACCCAATATCTATTTTTGGAATTCATAAAAAATATCAAACTGCTACACTCCACCCTCTGAATTCCAAAAAGACATTACAATATTCAAATAGCCTTATTTCAGTAGCAATACTAAGTACAAAATCATATCACAATCATTTTATGAAAACAGTTTGTCTTGGGGCAAAGTCCTGCCTGGCTGTAGACCCCTGGAACTTACAAAACCATTTATCTGCTTCTAATACACAAATAGGCAAACAAAAGTTAAACATTTGCATTACCATAAAGAGAAATTGGGAGGGAAACATGAGTCATGGGGCCTCTACAGTTCAGTAAACCTTCAGGGCATACTTCATTTGATTTCAAAGTCTGAGAGTCATTTTCAAGGTGATGATTTCTTCTCCCTGGGGCTCCATGGGGACCCACCCTGCCCACAGGCTTTCCCAATGGCCATTTTCTTGGAAGAAGGTGGTAATAAATATAAACTTCAACCACATGACCAGTTACAATGAGGACTGTAATAGTCATGAATCTTTCTTCCTTGTTTTGTTGAGTATGATTGTATATGTACACAAAAAGAATTTCTTTGTTTTCTTCCCCAACCTTTTCCCTTATCATATGACAAGTTGTATTAGTTTCATGTCATAATGTGTTTCCAGTTGTACACAGGAGAGTTGAACATTGTTAGGCAGAAATATATATTTACATGCATGTCTGTTATGGTTTTTACTTAGAGACTAATTATGGTTTAAGGTAATGTGTATGGTTGCCGAGTGGACAATGGGGTAGACTGTGATGGTTAGGCTAATGCGTCAACTCGGCCAGGTAATTGTGCCCAGTTGTTTGGTCAAGCAAGATGGGGCTAATTGTAATACAAGGGACATTTACTGGCTTTAGCCATCAGTGAGTTTACTGCATAGATGGCCAATTACACCTATGATCAACCAGGGAGACTGCCTTCAGCAAGGAGTGATGTTTTATAAAATCAGTTGAAAGCCTTAAGTAATTTCAGCATTAAGAGAGAACTTCCCAGCTCATCTTTGGACAGCCAACATCTCCCAGAAACACATCAAGGACCTTCATTGAACTTTCATCGGGGCCCCAGGTTTGTAGTCTGCCTGTGGAACCTGGACTTGCGCGTCCCCATGATCACGTGAGAGAATCTTATTACAGATGTCTCCTGTTGATTCTGTTTCTCTAGAGAACCCTGACTAATTCAGTGGATAATAATTGTAATTATCAAAATCACAGAGACTTTATAAACTTGATGTTTCTAGTAGCCCAATATAATCCCAAGGAGAAAAAACATTAAAATGTAATTGATTAAATCAAACCACAGTACATCTTAGGGAACTATCGGACTAGAATGCTAAGCAGTTAGAGAAATACTTATCAAATTAAAGTAGACTGGGTTCTTCTTCCATGTCCATGTCTGCTTTATAGGCTTTTGTGAGATGTGATGTAAAGAGAGAGCAACTACTTAAGCTTTTGTTCCCTTATCTAATTATGTACAATGATTTTTAGGCAATGTTCGATATTCTTTAAGCAAGCCAATATAACTATATGCATAAATGCCTATATTGTTCACATTAATTCAATGAGACTTTCTTGATTCTAGTTGTCAAAATCAGGACAGGATCTATATAAATCTATAAAATAGCTTAATCATTAATACCATTTCCTCCAGATTGAATTCCAACGCAGTCATAAAAACACTAATGAACCTTAATATGGATCCATGAACAGTCTTAACTGCCACGGTCCTGAGGATGTGACCTGTGCATGTGCCCAGCTGATTGAATAGCTTTTTAACAATAGCTTTTTAGTTGGGTGTAGGCAAGGAAAGAGCCTGCTTTCTCACACAATGCCAGACCTTGAATAGTTCCCATTTCAGCCTAATCACACTGTCCTTAAAATTTCACTCTGCTTGAATAATGAAAAAAAAAGGTGATATGAAAATTGTATGAAGCTAGCATGCCCCAGGACAGGTAGGGTAGGATGTAATTACATACGCTTCAACAGCTGGAGCAATGTGCTGTAAGAAAGGCTTTTAAGGTGACAGGAGTTAATTGCACAGGTTTTAGGGCAGAAGAAAATATATGTGAAGAAGCAAAGGGGAAGGACGCAAACCCCAAGAGAGTGTCAGATTTAGAAATTTGAAAGAATAAGGATTTTTCCAAATTAGAAATGGACATAAAAAGGTAAGTGGTGAGCCACTTTTTTCATATATAAGAAATAAAAAGGAGAATCTTGGCTGAGTGGAAAGCACTGTATTTCTAGCTAGCCTTCCAAGCATAAAGCTCTTTATGATGTACCTG
Source organism: Chaetophractus vellerosus (assembly GCA_004027955.1). NCBI lineage: Eukaryota > Metazoa > Chordata > Mammalia > Cingulata > Chlamyphoridae > Chaetophractus > Chaetophractus vellerosus. The sequence goes on along the minus strand of PVKH010016994.1, from coordinate 1,351 downwards.
CATATAAAATAGGACAGCCTCCCATAAACCAGGCTGTGATATTTCCCCAGTGACACTGGTCCACAAGGCAGCTAAGTGAGAAAGAGCACATTTTCCTGCAGTATCTGTAATGACGGTGGCGTCTACCTTGGACCAGATATTGTGGGGCCATAGAAACCATGATGCATTCAGTCTTGTCTCCAGCTGCAAAACACAAAGCTTTTGAAAGAGACCCTTTGGGTGGCATTTCTCTAATGAAGGCTGAATCATTTTTTGCAAGCTGTGTGAGTTTGTCACAGAGAGAAAGGAACTGTGTATGATTGTAGGTGTCACATTGAAAATAAAAGTCTCAAAAGAAAAAAGGGAGTAAGTTGTATTATCAATCTCTGTCTTATCCATCTTCCCCAGAGAGCTACTTTTTTACAGAGCTAGTTTGACATGAGCCACTCTGCTCACTCTTAGTGGGTGTACAATAAACACGATCTCACATACATATTCTACAGTACCTGAATGGTTTCAGAAAAAGCATGTGATAAATCATCTAAAAAAGAAATTCTCTTGGATTTTGTATAAGTATGGTCTCTTCTGAATCTGAGGAGAGTTGTAAAAGTATTTTTAATAAGTCTGATATTGTGAGTTACTGCACTTGCTCAAGGATAGTTATACTAGTTCTTTAATTGATACTAATAAATTAACTGCTCAGCACTAAAATACTTAATAAAGACTGAGGCTTGCTCAGAGAGGGAAGGTTTATTGTTGAATTTTAATGCATAATTCAAATATATCAATTTTAATTGTTCATTCTTCCCCATTCTTTGGATACTTCATTTTGATTAGCTAAATGTGTTCTGAAGACATTTCTTCAGTTTGCTGAAAAAGCCAAAACCTTTCCTAAGCTAGAATGTAAACACAAACAATAAATCATTTACTAAATAACTGTCAGCAATTTTACAATCCCATAACCTCATTTCAAATTAAAAATCTCTTAATGCGCCATCATTCTCCCCAGGGGAGATCAGCTTGAAATTCTCAAGGCAAATACAAATTTCTCCTCGAGATTCAACTTAATCCTGATTTCTCATTAGAAGGCTTATTTAGAGCAACTTGATGTAATCTGCTTTCTCATTATGGACAGCTGTGTTTATCTGCCTCCAGACATATTAAAGGTACAGATCCGTTCACTTAAATGAAAAAAATTTTAAGCAGTTTCAGTCATTCGGGTTTTGTATGTCTTTTGTATATCTTTGCCTGAGAAATGTCATTTTAATTCTGTATTTGGTCAATATCATCCTCATCTTATCAGCCTGCAGCTACTTTAACCCAAGAAGGTGTCTAGGAAGGGAAGCATAATCTAGATCAGATTTTACTTAAT
>PVKH010016993.1:0-15542 GCA_004027955.1 Chaetophractus vellerosus | reverse complement strand
GAGTCTTCTGTAGATAGCATATGGATGGCTCCTGTTTTTTTTTTATTTTTTTAAAGCTTTATTTATTTTATTACATATCTTCCCTCCCCCCTGCTGCAGCGACGCGCCGAGACTGGTCCCTGTGCAGGCTTGGCTTTCCCCGCTTGTGGGCGGCTTCTGCTTCCATTCATGGCCGGCTTTCAGTTCGCAGGTGGCTGGCTGCACTCCATTCGTGGGCGACCTGCCCTGCCCGTGGCGGCTTTTGCCCTGTCCGTGGCAGCTTTTTGCCCTGCCCACGGCGGCTCTGGCCCGCCCATGGCGGCTTGCCATTCTCAAGGCGGTCTACCCGCTAGGAGAGGTCCCCGGGAACCAAACCCGGGGCCTCCCATGTGGTGTGCCGGCGCCCTATCCACTGGGCTATCCAGCCGGCCCCATGGCTCCTGTTTTTTATCCATGCTGTCAGCCTATGTCTTTGATTGGGGAATTGAATCCATTAACATTCAATCTTATTACTTTACTTTTTTTTTTTTTTTTTTTTTTCTTATCAGGGCCGGGGATTGAACTCAGATCTCGTATGTAGGGAGCCGGTGCTCAGCCACTGAGCCACATTGGGTCCTCTAGTCTTATTATTTTAAAGGCATTATTTATTCCAGCCATTTTATCCTTTATGTCATAGCTTATTTTTGTCCATCTTTTTCCTTTTTTGGTTATCCTTTCTGATAGTCTTCACTTCTATGCTCTCCTCCAAGCCTCTCTCTCATGTCTTTTCTTCTCTGGCTGCAGAACTCCCTTTAGTATTTCCTGCAGAACTAGATTCTTGTTTACAAACTCTCTTAGTTTCTGTTTATGTGTGAATATTTTAAGCTCACCATCATATTTGAAGGACAGTTTTGCTGGATAAAGAATTCTTGGCTGGCATTTTTTTCTCTTTCAGTACCATAATTATACCATACCACTGTCTTCTTGCCTCCATGGTTCTGAAGAGAAATCTGCACTAAATCTTATTGGTTGTCCTTTGTAGGTGATGTTTTACTTTTCCCTTGCTGCTTTCAGAATTTTCTCTTTAACTTTTGCATTTTGCATATTATGTGTCTTGGGTAGGTCTGTTTAGATTTATTCTAATTGGAGTAAGCTATGCTTCCTGGACATGTATATTCATGTCTTTCATGAGAGTTGGGAAATTTTTGGCCATTATTTCCTCAAATATTCTTTCTGCCCCTTTCCCCTTCTCAGCTCCTTCTCAAACTCTCATAGCATGTATGTTGTTGAACTTCATGTTATCATTCAACTCCCTGAGCCCCTGCTCTATTCATTTTCATTCTTTTCTCTCTCTGTTCTTCTTTGTCTTCAATTTCAGTTATTCTTTCCTCCATGTTCTGATTCTTTCTTCCATGATTTCAAAATCTGTGTACCTCTATTGTATTTTTAATCTCACTTATTGTGTCTTTCATTCCCATAAGCTCTGTTATTTTTCTGTCCAATATTTCAAATTTTTCTTTGTGCTCACTCAGTTTCTTCTTAATGTCTTTTATTTCTTTATCCATGTTGTCCTTTAACTCTATGATTTGATTTAGGAGATTTGTATGGACCTTATTGATTAGATGTTTTAAGTCCTGTGTCTTGTCTGGAGCTTTGGTTTGTTCTTTTGCCTAAGTCATATCTTCCTTTTTCTTAGAATGGCTTGTAATTTTTTGTTGATGTTTATGCTTCTGAGGCTGAGTTTACTCAGATGTTCAATTTCTGTCTCTTCCTTAGGGATTCACTAAGTAGCTGTGTGCTACCACTCTTCTTTGAGTCTTGGTTCAACTTGTTCTAGATACTTAGGACTGTTCCTCTTTAACTGCTCAAACCAGAACTAAGATCCAGTAATTGGGTGCAGGCCAGTTTCCCAGGGCATTGGAATAGGTGGCAGTAAAGACACCGGCTTGCCATTTATTTATTTATTTATTTATTTATTTATTTATTTATTTATTTATTTATATTTTATTTTATTCCTTTTTTGTGTACTTTTCTGGTCTGCCCAGCAGATAGCACTCTTTGGCTGACCGCTCAGCTCAGACCCCAGGTGCTAGGGGTAAATGCATTCAGTGTAACTCCTCAGGGGGTGAGCAGTACAGAAGCAATGCCTTCAGGGCTGGCCAAGCCTCAAAAACAAACATTCTCAGAGGCTGTTCCCCACCCTGGCCAGCCACACCCTCCCTCCCTCTGTCTCTTCAGCAGCCAGCCAGGGGCAGAAGTGAGGGTGTTTGAGAAGACAAATTATCTTCAGCTCCCTGCTGGCTCTGGGCAAACAATATAGCAGCCCTACCCAGCCTGGAAGTTTGTGACTCCTCCAATGCAGCAGACCAAGTTCATTGGCCAAAAGCTGCACTTGCTGTTGGCTGTGTCCCTCCCTCTGCCCTTTCTTGGGGAAGAGGACCCCTGCAACACCCTCAGTCCTCAGCCACTGCAGTCCACAGCCACTGCAGTCTTCAGGCTGCTGTTTGCTCCATAGGTTGGGGGAAGGGCACCCACTGCTTCTTTTGCAGCTCTACTCACTGATTTTTCAGCCAGCTGAGACTCCTTTCCTTTGTCCCTCTCTTTTCTGGTTGGTGCCTAACATTCTGGTGTCCTGAGTTCCAGAGCAGCCCACCAGATGGTCTCTGCCTGTCCTCTAGCTTTTTTTCTGGGAGAGAAGTGATCCTTCTGACTCTCTAACCCTCCATCTTCCCAGAAGTCAGGAAGTATTGTAATGTGCTGAAGCTGAAGTTTATGATGTTATAAAGGGGATTCTTATGTCAGTCTTGGGGAGGATGGGGGGGAATCAGACCTAGATGATTCTTGAGTTCCCTTGCAACTCTCAGTCTTTGATTCAAAGACTCTAGCAATACATACCTTGATTTGCTAAGGAAGTTGTGAATTTCTGGAGTGATAACCTGGCAAAAATGGTAAACTGCTCCTCCATTTGAAAAAGAGCCACACCGCCTTCGGGTAGGCATAGCAATTGTTCTTATCATTCATTGGTTTGGTGGTATAACCGGTGTCTAGGTCCTTGGCTAAAGTGCAGGAAATTAATTTCAAGAGCATGCCACGTTGATTAGCCCAGTAATTTATTAAGGGCGGGAAGGAAGATAAATAAATGAAAATAACAGATTATGGGTCCCAGAGAGAGGAAGGGGCTGAAGAGTGATAAAGAGGGCCGATTTATAGACTACAATTTCCCACTATAGATTATAAATGCCCAGGTTTTACTTGCTTATTGATCCAGGCAGGGGCGAAGAAGGCCAGAACAGGGGTCCAAAAGCAAGAGAGAGAGAATCGGCCTTTGCACTTGCTTTTTGAACCATTACTTATTTCACCCCTTTGCTAATTGCACTGGAGGAGTCCCAGCTGTTTGCTGTTTTGATTAATTACCCCATCCATCAATCCCCCAGGAAGGCACAGTAAGGTCCCTGGAAAATATCCTGGGCTTCTCCTGGCTTCTAGAGGAAACCTCATTCTGAATGACAGAATCTTGTGAGTGTCTTCCAGCAGCCATCTTGGGGGTATCGATGTCCACATGGACTTCTTGCCAGGTTCCAGATCCATCTATTGATTACCTATTTTACTAGCCTGCTTCAGTGGGTTGGAAAGAAAATCTGTTAATATCCATAAAGTATTAAGAAATAAATGTTTTCTCAACTTGTCCATGCAAACTTTTACTCCTGTGTATTGTGTCTGTAATATCTTATATTTAAGCATAAGTTCGTTGTTTCCATTCTCAGTACTATAAATAATGGATCTATCTCTACATTTCTACATCTCTGTCTACCTGTCATCTCCTTTTACAATTGTCTGATAATTTGTTACAATAAATTCCTAGGAAGGAAATTGCTGGTCAGAGTATCGTTCAATTTCAGAGCTTTTGATAGGCATTTCCAAACTGCCTCCAGAAATATTGCATTTTACTTTCCCATTAGCATTTTATTAAGGGTGTCCATTCCCTGTTTTTTCATAAATCTTATATATAACTTTAAAAATGTATCTTTGTCTGTTTGAGGGTGTGTGTGTTAGGGGAATAGAGTATATAATTTTTTGTAAATTTTTATATTTTTAATACTAGTAAAATTGATCATTAAAACAACCATATGTTGTTCATTAGTTCTGAAAACTTCCAACTTTTAGAAAGTAATTTATATTTAAGTATAAAAGTTACAATAAAATATATAACAAAAACGTGCTAATAAAATGCATAGATTTAAGTGTTCAATTTGATGTGTGTTGATCACTATATGTTGTATGAACACCATCTGAAAAAAAGATATGGAACATTTCTACCATCCTACAAAATTCCCACGTGCTAGTTTCTAGTCAGATCCCCTACCATCTCTCCAGGCAATCATTGTTTGATTTCTATCACCATAGATTCATTTTGTCTGAATTTCATACAGAATTATACAGTAGGTCTACTTCTGTGTCTGGCTTCTGTTTTTGAGATTTATCCATGTTGTTATAAGTGTCAGTAGTTTTTTTTTTTATATTGCTGAGTAATATTTCATTGTACGAACATGCTATATTGTTTAGCCATTCTCTTGTTGATTAACGTTTAGCTTGTTTCCAATTTGGGGCTATTATGATCAGGGCCTCTATGAACGTCTTTTCATTTCTATTGGATAATTACCTAAGTGGAATTGCTGGGCCATAAGGTAAATGGAAGTTTGCTTATATAAGCAACTGCCAAGCAGGTTTTCAAAGTGGTTGTACATTTTACACTCCCACCAGCAATATCTGAGACTTCCAGTTGATTCATGTTCTTGACAATAGTTGGTATAGTTAGCCTTTTTTATTTTAACCATTCTCTAGTAGGTGTGAAATGATGTGTAATTGTAGTTTTAATTTGCATTTTGCTGTTGACTGAAGATGTTTAGTACCTTTTCATAAGCATTGTCAAGTTGTATTTCTTTTTTATGAAGTGTCTGTTCAAGTCTTTTGCCCAAGTTTAAAAAATGAGCTGTCTTTTTATTGATTTATAGGCATTCTTTATATAGTCTGAGTCCGTTATCAGATCCATGTTTTGCAAATATTTTCTCCCAGTGTGCAGCTTGTCATTTGATTTTTAATGGTGTTTTGATTAGCAGATGTTTCTACTCTTGAGAAAATCTAATTGAACAATTTTTTCTTTTGTGGTTCATGCTTTTTGTGTTCTGTCCAAGAAATCTTTGTCTGTGCCAAGGTTGTGAAAATATGCTTTTATTTTCTTCTAGAAGTTTTTTAGATTTTCCATTTAGGTCTATGATCCATCTCAAATTAAATTTTTATTGAGTGAGATAGGTTTCAAGATTTATTTTTTTTCTGTACAAATATCCATTTGTTTCAGTAACAGTTGTTGAAAAGTCTTTCTTTATCCTATTAAATTAGTTTGGCACATTAGTGGAATATCAATGGACTATGAACATGTATCTATTTTTATGCAGTTCCACTGATCTATTAGCCTGTCCTTAAGCCTTACATATTATTTATCCTTATGTCCTTATGTTTTGATTATTATAGGTTTATAGTATACCTTGAAGTTGGGCAGTATAAAGTCTTCCAAATTCTCTTCAAATTGTTTTGGCTTTTCTACATCTTTTGCATTTTTATAGAAATTAGGAATTAACACATTAAAAACCAACTGAGGGAAGTGGATGTGGCTCAAATGATTGGGCTCCTGTCTACCATATAGGAGGGCCAGGGTTCAATTCCCAGGGCCTCCTGGTGAAAAGCAAGCTGTCCCATGTGGCGAGCTGGCCCGAGTGGAGAGCTGGCCCATGCAGAGTGCTGGCCCATGCAGGAATGCTGGCCCGCATGGAGAGCTGGCACAGCAAGATGATGTAACAAAAGAGGGCACAGAAGAGAGACAATGAGAGATGCAGCAGATCTGGGAGCTGAGGTGGTGTAAGAGATTAAGCAGCCTCTCTCCACTCTGGAAGGTCCCAGTATCGGTTCCCGTTGCCACAGAAGAACACACAGTGAGCCGACAGCAATTGGGGGTGGGTAGGAGAAATAAATCAAGAAATAAATCTTTAAAAAATTAAAAAATAAAAACCAACTGAAACTTTTATTGGGATTACACTCAACCCACAGACAAATTTGGGTAGAATTATAATATTAACAATATTGATTTTTGTGATCTGTGATCATCATACGTGTATCATTATCTTTTAAAATTTTTCTGAGCAATGTTTGTAGTTTTCAGAGTATAGGATTTGTACATCTTTTCTTAAATTTACTTCTAAATATTTTAGTCTTTTCATGCTCTTACAAATGTTTTTTTTCTCCCATTTCATTTTTCAACTGTTTGTAGCTACTATATTGAAATACAATTGACTTTTACATGTTGGCCCTGTGCCCTACAATCTTGCTAAATTCATTTATTAGTTCTAATAGTTTGTTTTTAGAATCTCTGTCAGTAAGACATGATCATGTATGTAGAAAATTTTAAGGGTCTCTTAATCTCAAATAATAAAAGCTAACCTCTGTTGAGTGTTTATTATGTGTCAGAAACTGTCATATGTGCTTTACATGGATTTATTATAAAATCATCCCTCTGATTAATCCCTGTTTACAGATGAAGAAACCAAGGCAGAGAGGGATTAAGGAGTTTCTATAAGAGCATACAACTAGTTAGTAGCTCAACCAGGATTTCAACTTAAGCACACAGGCTTCAAAATCTGTACACGGCAGTGCTTCTTGAATAAGGGCTGCCTTATAGAACCCACAGACAACTGTAACTGAAATAAAAATATTGAAATGAAGAAAAGTTAAAGTGTGGAGAGATATTAGATAGGCATCAAAAGGAAGTGGCACTTGACCAGGACTTTGGTGGGGAGAATTATAAAAATCCCAGGAAGAGGAAAAACATTCCATTTGGAGCATAAGGCAAGAGCAAATGTAGTATGAAGAGTAGATGTAGGTAGATTTTTTGTGGACTGGTGAGAATATCCATGTAGCTCAAGTGAGGAAAACATGAGTTATGTGCTTGGGAAGATGGGATGGAGTGGATAAGAGACGATATAGTGGGAGAAAACCTTGCCAAGTACATGTTTCAGAAGTTGGTATAAGAATTTCACACTTTTCTTTAAGTGCCGGGTAGTTAGGGGAGGTTATAAAGTATGAACTGGCAAAATTTCCAGTAATTCATTTTATTAATTTCAAAACTTTTTGGCTATATTCTACCCATATACTTATATTAACAACTTTCTTGTAAAGCAAATCCCATCTAAGGTAACTTTAGATTCTTAAGAAATCATCCTCTTGTTTTCAAATGAGTAGTTTTCTTTTATATTCTCCCTTTCATGGAACATTAAATTTTTAAAACATTACAACAAACTAACTGTAAGAAGAGATGTCTTTCCCCAGTAACCTACAAAAGGTTCTTAAACACAAGAACACTGCGCAACATTGGAAGAATTGTTCTTAAATTCCCTAGAAGAAAGTTTGAAATGCTTCTGAAAAGGCCTGAAATTCAAATATGTGAGACAGTTGGGTCAGCAGGGGACTGCTCCATAAGGTTGTGCAAGTTGTTCACTGCACAAGGGCACCTAGCTGAGGAGTGGGCTACAATCCAGCCTGTGCTCTGCACACCAAACTGTTCAGTCATCCTGGTGCTGGCCTGCCTCTACCTAGAGAAAAGGTCGCCTTTCTCTAATCCCCACAGGGGTACCATCCACAAGCAAACTGAGGGCCAGAGTGGCTGTATGTGCCCAGAGGACCCCTTTGTCTAAATCACCCCGTAGCACGATCTATGGATTTATTTGTGTGCCAAGTGGGGCTTTGTATTTGCCAGGAAAACAGACCAATTCTGAGGTTATTAAAGACATTGGGGCAAGAAATAATGTGTTTCTCTTTTCAGCTGTCTTGATAAAGGATAGCCATGAGCAGCAAATCTAAGTCACTGTGTTACACAGTGCAAAGCAGCTTTGCAGGGGCAGGTATAATACCTCCACGGGGAAACTGCAGTGACAACTGCATAAGGGAGCACATGCTACATTCCAGTACACACTCATGTCTGAGAGTGACTTTGTCTGGGCGAATGAACCCATCCCTCTCCTTCTTCCCCCCTCATTCCCAACCCTTACTCCTTCCCTTTCTTCTTTCTTCCTTCTCATTCCTTTTTTCTAAAAACAAACAAACAAACAAACCCCACACATTTATTGCACACTTTCTATGTGCTGAGTGTGCAAAGATGTCCTCAGTGAATCTCAATCCAGTAGACAGTTTTTATTTTTTGAGTTATTGGTTTATTCACATAGTTTATCACATAGTCATATTTTTCCATTTGCTGCAGATTAAATCTTTTTTATAGAGAAAACTTGGATGCAGTTGAATCTCTGTGAGAATCCTTCACTGATTGCATTCTCCTTTCTCCCCCAGTTACCACTGTCCTGAAATTTGGGTGATTATAGTCCCCATTGTCTTTATTTTATATTTTATGTATCTTAAATATTTAATGACTTTTGGAGATGGTGTATAGTCCTGTTTACCGTGTTTGAAACTGTACACATAGTGATATACTGCATGTGCCCCTTGCAGCTGGCTTTTCCCCACATTGAAGTGTTTTGGGATTTGTCCAAGTTGGCATGTGTGGCTGTAGATATCCCTTATATATATGTGATGCTCTCCATTGTCTAAAGACCTTTGATGGCCATTTCTTGTGACCTGAGACAACCCTGTTACACAGGCAGAACAAATATTATCCCCATTCTACTCAGGAAGAAACTGAGTTCCAGAGAGTGAAGTGACTTTCTCAAGACACAAAGTGGATGAGGCCCAGGCTTTCTGACGGCCAGCTCGGGGGCGTAGTGGATTGAATAGTATCCCCCCAAAATTCATGTCTGCCCAGAACCTCAGAATGTGACCTTATTTGGAAATAGAGTCTTGGCAGATGTAATTACTATGCTGAGGTCATACTGGATTAGGAAGAGGAGGGAAAACACGGGGAAGAAGGCCGTGTCGTGGTGGAGGCAGAGATGGGGGTGATGCTGTCTAAGCCAGGAGATGCCAGGGATTGCCGGGAGCCACCAGAACTAGCAGGAAATGAGGAAGGTTCTCTCCTAGAGCCTCCAGAAGGAGCACGGCCTTCCTGACGCCTTGATTTCAGATTTCCAGTCTCCAGATCTGTGAGAGGACACATTTTTGTGGTTTTAAGCCATTCATTCAGTTTGTGGTAATTTGCTATGGCAGCTCTAGGAAACTAAAACAGTGGGTTTCTACTCTCAACTGCTCTTTCCATGATGATGTGGGTTGTGCCCAGGAGTATGAGTCAGGCTTTGGGTGTGAGCAACCAGAGGGCTTTCAGTGGGAGAGAGAAGAACAGGAAGGCAAGAATGAAGGGAGAGTAGATGAGTGAGAATCAGCCACGTTGCTCTATGACTTTGAATTTATCACTGAATGGCAACCTTGGCTACTTATTATATCTGTAAAGTCTGGTGCCTGGGACCCACATCTAAAGATTCTAATGGGGAGCCGGCTGTAGCCCAGTGGATAGGGCACCGGTTCACCACATGGGAGGCCCCAGGTTCTGTTCCCGGGGACCTCTCCGAGTGGGCAGACCGCTTTGAGAAAGGCAAGCTGCCATGGGCGGGGCAAAAAGCTGCCACAGGCAGGGCAAGTCGCCCATGAATGGAGCAGAGCCACCCACCAAAAAAACGGAGCAGAGCCGCCCACGAGTGGGGCAAGCTGCCTGCGTGGTGAGCTGACTCAGTGCATTGCCGCAACGGGGGGAGACAAAGCAGACATAGAAGAACACACACACACAAATGAACACACAGCAAGAGCAAGCAGAAAGGGGGAGATATGTAACAACAAAAAAATAAAGATTCTAGTGTAATGTCTTGAAGGCAATCTAGGTGGCAGGATATTTCAGAGCTCCCCAGTTAATTTTGATGTTTAGGCAGTATTGTGAATCACGAAGTACACACACACACATTGACACAGTACACAGGTTATTATTTTTGTGAAACCAAAATAATAATAATAATAATTTTTCTGAAGTTGTGAGTTGCCAACATCATACCACTTTACTCCTAAATTCTTCATGTATCTTTTAAGAACATGGACTTTTCTTTTACATAACCCACAGCACCATTATCAATGTAAGGGGACTACAATATCATGTAACATATAGTAAATATTCAAAGTTTGTCACTTGTCTCAAGAATGTTTATAGCCTTTTTTTTTCCTGATCTAAGATCATGTATTACATTTAATTGTCATGTCTATTTACTCCTTTACTTTGAATTGGTCTTAGTATTTCATTGTCTTTCATGACATTGGTATTTTTGAAGAGTAAAGGCTAGTTGTTTTATAGAATGTACACTTAATGGATATACTACCATTTATTTAGCCAACCCCTTATTGACAGATTCTTGGGCTGTGCCCTGTCTCTTGCTGTTATAAAAACTGTAGTAGAGAATAACTTTGTACATACATTATTTCTGTCCATGTGCAGGTATATGTAGCATAAATTCTCAGAGTGGAATTGCTGGGTCAAAGGCAGTAAATGAATTTTAAATTTTGATAATGATTAAAAGTACTTTAGAGCACGGATATACATGATCACGGGTTTCTGACTGGGGGGCATGAGGTCCAGGGCTTGAACTACTTGTATGAAAACTAAGATTCGGCTGAGCCCCAGGCATTGTGTGGGCGCTTTATTTCAGACTGGAGGAGAACTGATATGCAAGAAGGTTAAAGAATGCTGCTTCACTCTTTCTTCCCACACCAGACAGGCAAAAGAGGAGAAGCAATCGATACGTACAACCACGTGCACAAGGTGGCTGTGGGCATCGTGCCCACAAAGCCTCAGGTCCTGCTGCTGCCACGAGCAGCTGCCAGCTGTGAAGAGTGTGCCGGGCACAGACGGGCCACCCGAGGAAGAGGCCCTGAGAAACTGACCAGGTGAGTCCAGGAGGTTCAGCCCCTCCCTTTAAGAAATAAACAAAGGAACAAGACAGCGATGCAAATAATACACTGCAACCTGGAATCCACAGCAGGATCACCAAATACGGTAGGCATTCAAAGGAAGGAGAGCTCAGACACAGTCATCGGGTCCACAAAGGCCATTAGCTGGGTATATAACAGGGGTTTGTGGGAGGTCAGAGCAGAAAGGGAGGTAAGTGAGGGATTTGTACATACATTTTTGGTATGTAGTAGGGAGCCACTCAAGATTTTTGCACTTTTCCCTACTGATCTCCAAGCCCTTTGCTCCCTATAGGCCACTTCCCTCGCAGCTTTTTAAAGATACTGATTCATAATCCTGAAAACCAACAGCTTTCTTTGAAGCTTGCCACTGGCCACTCCTTTTACCTTTAGCTGCGTCCCCCTTCAAGTGCAAGAAAACATCTTTTTTTTTTAATTTGGAAAATCTCTTTTACCTCCTGAGACCACCAGTGGAGGATAATGTCAGTACTCAGGCCATTCACGTAGGGATACAATGGCCACATCTGTCTTTGAGGCGAGGACAAGAAGAGCCCAGAGGCAAGCCTTTGCAGAAACTCTAGAATGTGGGTCAGAGTGCTTTCAGGGAGCAGCTAAAGGTTGGTCCTGCAAAGCCTTTGGTGCTCTCTGAGGCTCCCCTGGAAAATTCATTGCATTTGGAAGGGATCAGAACCAAAGGAGGCCTTTCCACACTGAAAAGCTTCCTAGTGTGTCTCCTAAGTGCTTCCCAAGGCTGAATATCAGAGCTCCCTTATCTCTCAGCTCCTCCAAAGTCATACCTAATGTTGTAATGCCCTCTAAAGCATCAAAGTTAGATGTGTAACACTCATAACTACAATGCATTCAATTTGAACACTTAAGTTGTATCATTGGAAATGATGCAATAATAGATGATTTATTATTTTGAACATGGTTACCAGCATCAGTGGTCATAGGAAAAACAGTGACATTGATTAAGGCATATAATCTCTATTGTATCCCTTGACAGTAGAAAAGAGTGTTGATTTCAGCCTGTAAATTTTAGGACTACATAACCCCCTCCCCAACCTTCTGTACCCATCATTGAAAACTGGACTATTTACATAATGAAGAAGAGTTTCCTGGGACATGGGACTTTCATTGCTAAAAACGGGGACAGCCCTCGACAAAGTGGTAAGGCTGTTCGCCCCAGGACGACCTTCTTGCAGAACCACTGTAGAGCACTAGCCTACCCAAACACCTTCTTCCCCAGTTTCTCAAGCCAGTGATGATCCAGTTGAGGTAAACATGTGGGTAGTGGCCACCAAGCATTCTGCAAAGGAAGCAAGGGAAGGAACTCACTAAAAGAACCCTGGCTGGAGAGAGACAGAGAAGCCAGCCGAGTCACAGACTTGATTCAATGTTGGTGAAAATACACTATGCATTTTTACAGTTGAAGTTTCTATTGAGTCTGAAAATCAACTACATGATGATCTATCTTTCCAGTGGAATTTATTACTACAGTAATGTCAATTCCATTCTCCATTAGACTTACAGCCTTAACAAACTTCTAGAAAAAAAAAAGTAAAGAAAAATATTTTAAAAGCAATGAAAAAGGATCACATTTTTTGACAAGTGAGAAAGAATTTGAATGGGAATATCAGAAAGCATCCATCTGTTTGAGTCATCTTTCCACCAATACTGAACATATAAAGTTTTCTGGGGGATAAGATTCTGCAAATGTGATAAAAGGAGGACAAGGTCTCGGCAATATTATTGTGCCAGAATTCACTGTTCCAGCCAAGACACAGTAGAATCTCACTGTACTAAAATGACTATAATTCTATTTTAGTTAAAATAGAATTATTTTATTGCAGAACTTTCTTTTCCCTGTAAGAATAAATGCTATAAGGAAACTGCATCACTATTGCCCCGTCAGCATTCCAAAATATGTAATACATTCTGGTTAGTAGTGAATTATTTAGCTACATTGGACAAATTAAAATCTGTGAGCCTTCCCTCAATGGCCAGTGAACACTAATACCAAGTCGTGCTCCCTTGGTTACTACCGAGGGTGACTTCACCCTTTCCTTATGTAGTCACCCTGAACAACCGAGGCAGCACTTAGAAGTAGATGGATTCAGAGCAGGTGTACTTAGCCAGAGAAGAAACAAGAAACGGCAGCATTTTGAGGGCAGAAGCATGTATGTCATGCAAGGAACATTACCCCAACTGGCAGACAGTGAATGCAAATATTGCCGACATTTCACTTTGAATCAAGACTGTCCTTGCCTGAGACGGTCACCATGGCAGAGGAAGAGTGAAAGTCTGAGAGTCGGTATCCAGGGTCCCCTTCTCAGCTCTCTCACTGTGATGCTAAGTTGGGCTCCAAATCTCTCCAGTTCTCTCACCTGTAAAATGAAGGATTGGGTTCAATAAGTAATTCAATGCAACATGAATTGAGTGATTTCTACTGGAGTAAGAAATTATAGGCTTCCTACTATGAGGGGCTCCTCTGCCACCTCTAAAAATCTGTGACAAAAAGATAGGCTTTGTTTCACTGCTTTATTCACTCTTTGGGTGGAAAAAAGGTAAATTCAGTTTACCATCTGTGCTGACATGGATGCCAGCTGTCCTGGATGGGTGAACAAGCAATGCCTCGGCCACTGCCAGAGTCATCTGAACATGTGGATGAAACCGCAGGGGAGAAATGGAGTCTTCTGGTAAGCGGTTACTTCTCCCCTACCCACCCCTCTCCTTCCCTGTGTTCTTGGGTGAACCTTCCTGGTGGCTCTGCTCAAGGGAAGAAAGAAATTCTCGGGACCCAACACAGAGGTTAGAGTCTGTAAATAGGCAAGTGTGACACAGCAGAACATCCATGAAATGATGTTTAGCTTGTGGCTGGAATGTTGTTTTCCTTAAAGAGGAATCCTATCCCTGCATCTGATTAAGTGAAATGCACGGAAAGCATGACTGGAAAAAAATCATTAGACTCTATTTTTCCTGAACTTTTTTTCAAAATGTAAATGTTATATATTCTTAATGGATAATTTTAAAAATGCAGAAATATGCAAAGAATTTTAAAAATCACTCAGAGATAAAAGAACTTTGATTCATCCCATCTTTTTGAATCATACATTTAATTTATAAAATGTGGCCCTTTATAAACTTTTTAAAATATTATTTTCTAGAACTATTTCCCCAGGATATTAAACGCCCTTAGAGATTCATAATTCAACTTACCACTTAAAAGCTTGGTTAAATTTTGAAGTTAAAAAAGTTAATTTCCTCTATTTCCCAGATCTTTCACAACTAACATCCGGGGGAAAACAGTATACTTTAGGAGAACCCTTGAGAAAGTCTAAATTATATGAACTTTCCCCTTGTTCCAAGATGTAATGTATCTGTACTTTTGCCTTCTCCCTAATAATCTCATTTCACATTTGGATAGTTTCTTTTTCTTCTTCTGCAGGGCATACAGTGCTGTCACACATTTCACTGTTGGACATTTTATCTGCCTCACTCTGAGAACCAGGCTTCTTGAGACAATAGAACTTGGGGAAAGAATTCCTAGGTCATTCCTGAGTGAACCCAAACGAAGGGAGGCTGAAAAATGAGGGTGCATTAGGCTCTGTTACATTGGACAACCCGAGGGGCTGCCCCCACCCAACTCTCTCCTTTCCTCAAATTGAGGTGGCTTTTGGGAACAAGAACGAGCTGCTGCTCTGCAGTGGCCCCTGGGGCTCGGGCACATGGCCTGTAGCCTTCCCATTTCCAAGGGTGTCCTCAGACCATGCCCTCAAATCACCTTTCTAAAAAACTCCCTAGAAAGCTCCAGCAAGTACATTTGATATTCGTGCTCCCTGAACATGCTTCCCTCACAAACCTGAGTAGCTGGAATTTTTTAAAATTAAGATTTTAGTTACTATTTATTTATTTGCATACATCCATATGAATGTATAGTTTGATAAATTTTTAAAAAGCACCTTTCTATGACTTCCTTCCAAGAACAGTCCTCATCTAGCTTTATCCTGATCGCAACTCCTACCCTTCTCCCCAAAGGTAACCAATTCATTTAACATGATAGACTAGTTTTCTAATCATACACTTTTCATTAAAAAATTATTGAGATAATTGCAGCTTTAAGAAATAATAGATCCCTGTACACTTTTCCAAGTTTTCCCCCCAATACAGTATAATATCACAACCAGGATATTGACATTGATAAAATCTACAGATCTTATTCAGATTTCCTGTTTTACTTCTACTCGTTTTTGTGTGTTTGTGTTAGGTACTATATAATTTTATCACATATGTACCTTCGTGTATCCACCACTACAGTTAAGGTAACGACAGTTCCAACATCGCAAGGATCCCTTGTTTTGCTTTTCGTATGTCCACACTGTGGTGGATTGGATTGTTACCCCAGTTTAGACATGTTCTTGCTCTTGGCCTGCTTTATGGTGGGTGTGGACCCCATTGTAAATAAGATCTCTTCAAGATGTTACTTCAGTTAAGCTGTGGCCCACCTGAACCAGGGTGGGCTTAAATCCAGATTCCTGGATCCTTTATAGTCAGAGTGAAAGTCAGGTGGAGAGAGAAGCCAAGCCGCTGTGGGCGGGGCAGAGCCACTGTGGGCAGGGCAAAAAGCCGCCACGGGCAGGGCAAGT
>PVKH010016992.1:0-15550 GCA_004027955.1 Chaetophractus vellerosus | reverse complement strand
TTATTTATTGACATCTTTCCCTAGGAGATTGTTAACCCTTAAGAGCAGAGGGTACCTCGTATTATACAGAGCTCTCGCGCCTCTCCCTCTTCCCACCACCCACCTCTTAGCAGCTGGTGCGGGGTCAAAAGTGTGTCAATAAATACCCCCGAATGCCTCCTCTGTGGCAGCCACTGCATTCGTTGAACATTTGTTGAAGTCATATGTGACATGTGCTATTTATACAGACCTGCTTGGATGCACATGGTGGGGAAATCGCTGGCTGCAGACCTAAGCATCTCTTGTACAGTGTGTTATGCTGAAGCGACCAAGAGGAAGAAAAAAACATCAAAGAACGTGAAAGGACATCAGACTCTCTCCCTGGCAATTTACCCACAGCACTGAGAGCCACGGAGCACAGAGACACACAGCTATCTAATACAATGATTCTTTTCCAGCAGACCAGGAAACTCAGTGAAATGTTAAAACTCCTGGTAGCATAGTTATACTTAAAAGAATAATCATAAAATAAAAAGATTCCCTTTTAAATTTAATAGCATCCATCATTACGGCAATGAGTGGAGAGAAGGACCTTGACATTGGGTTCACTAGATAAATGTATCCAATCTTATCCGCACCCTTAGTTACACCAATCACTGGATGTTGTGCCATCTGTGATTACAGTTACCATGACCACATCATTTACATCCAAACCAAGACCCTTGTGAGTTGAAAGAGGGGTGGGGAGGCACTATCAATAATTGTGTCAGAATTAGGCCATAGAGTCCCTGTAATTATGGAGAGCAGCCAAGTGTTAATGGTTTTTGCCACAGAACTTTTCTGGGTGTTTTCACATGGTTTTCAAGTTCGTTTGCATGAGTCGTTACTGGAAAGTTAAAAGCTAAAATCCTGGGAGACAAGCAAGGTTTGCAAAACTTCGTCGCACTGAGTCAACATGCTCTCCCTATTCTCAGTACATAAGCCACCATAGCTAAAGAGGAAAGCCTGGCCAAGCCCTCTACCCTGCAAGACCAATTAGCTCAGTGAATTAGCGTTCTGTTTACACTTCAGGTCCTGAACGCTAATTACTGTTCAAATAAGGCCTCCGACCTTAATTACAGCTGTTAGCAAGTGAAAGTTTGGGGAAATGCAAACTTGAAGAAATCCAGTCTCGGATGGCATATAACTAAGGCAGAATCTTAGGTAAATAGCTTGGGAAACTAAAGTATATACAAACTGATAGTTTGTGGATTTGCTAATTTTCCTCTCTGCTAGCTAAAATATTTGCATTGTACATGCGTGCATAATACCAAACTCCTCTCCTTCAGAAGCAGACACTCTTCACTTCAACCTTGATATTTACCACAAGTCCTTGCACATAACAAGGAGCTGAATAAGGATTTGTTGGATTGAATTGTAGAAGAACAATTGCTAGTAGAACACTTCTAGACTTCTCTTTTTAGTTCCTTCATTTAGGTCATTTATTCACTCAAAGAGATACTTATTAGGTAGTTGTAAGACAGTAAACTAGGCCCCTGGCTTCCGAAGTGAATGCTTTTATAGATCAAAAATATTGTGTGGTTTTCTGAAGGAGGATTTCCTTCTATAGGCTTTAATCAGAAGGAAGTGCCTTGGTAGACCCAAAAAATGGGGTTTTAAGGGTTAATATGATTTTGGACCAGTCCATATTGTCTTAAAATTTTTGAAAACTATGGATGGGGCATATCTTGGATTAGTGGGTGTTTCTATAATTTATTTAATAGCTGTAAGAGAAGCAAAATAAGCAAACTTTTAAACAATAAGCTATTAATCTCGAAAGACCCGAGTCTCCTTCCCCAGTTGAAAACAATGTTTTCCAGAACAAAAGGAAAAATAAATAAGTAAATAGAGCAAGCTGCTCCAAGAATTCAACTTTATCTGAGGATCTTTAGATCCTACCTTTGATTATCAGTTTCTTCCCAACACATTACTTTTTTTAAAAATTTTTATTACTTTCAGAACAGTCCAAATTAATGTTTTCTTCACATATAATTGTCCCATGTATGTCTCTTATGTTATCTTTTATCTTGAGATATCCTAAACAAGTCTGCAAGTTGCTGCCTGGGAAATATCCTGTAGTCAGAGCTGAGTTCTTATCTGTGACGTCACCTCACAGCAAAGTAATTGGCTAAGTTATCACAAGGCTGATGAGCTTGTCTGTCTGTCAATTCCGTTTCGTTTTCATTCCTCACATCACAGTTTTCTCCCTAAATACGCCTGTTTCCTTATCACATCATTCAGGTAGTAAAGTTCTAAAAGGGTTGTTTTTGTTGTTTAATCTCCCAGGTGCTGCCCCACTTATTCAAATTCTTTTGATCATCCACTTATGTTAATTGTCATCCCACAACAGGAAAACTGATCTTTGACTTTCTTTTACTGAGCCCTATCTGTAACTCAAAGACCAATATCATTTGGGTGAATATTCAAATCACCTCACCTAATTTAAATCATACTTGGAGACGTTGCTAAATTAAAGTTTTCTAATTAAAAAAAATAAAATCATTGACACTGTTACATGTTATCTTCGAGGATTTATAGCTGGGTTTTGGAATGATGCGATCCCAAAAAGACTTATCTTCCTCAAACGCTCAAGCAGTTAACAAAGGAACATGCTATAGACAAAGAAGGAATGAAATCAGTTCTGCATTTTCCCCCATGATTTATGCTACTTTTCCTTCCAGCTATCAAGTTGCAGTGGGTCCAAAAAGAACAGAATGCCTTTCGCACCAGTTGTCCTTACAGTTTCAATTTAACTTTGCAGGATTCATAATCTCTGAGCAAGTAAATATAATATCAAGAGTTTCAGACTTAATAATTTTTTTGTTTCAAAGAAAAATTCCATGTTGATAATGACAAAGGCTCAGGATCAACAACAAAGTAATGCAAGTCAATCTAAACCCAAAAATAAAACTATCATTAAGTTATACCAAGTAAATTTGTATCCTTATAAATAAGACACAGGCCCAACTGTCATAAGCATACTAACCTAAAATTTTAGCAGAAATATTTCCATAATTCCATTTTAAGTAAGATAGAAATATATGTCCAAATGCCCCAGGTTATAAATAAGTAGCTTTAATGAACTTTTGAGTTCAGTCTAAACGTTGTTTGCACTATCATTTAGCTACAAAGGGGTAGAGAGGAGGAAAATGCTTTTAGTTTCAACCTACCAAAAATATTTAAATTCTGCAGCCACTACCAATCAACACACCTAGATTTTCACTAAAAACATATTTATGCTTCCAATTCGGGATCCTTAGATATTTGAGTCTGTAACAAGACTGAATTTTTGACATCCAGCCCCTTGCACTGGAAATGCTACAATCATTTGGGATGGGAGAGAGGGGGAAAGAAAAAAAGCAAAAAACTACTAGAAAAGCAGGAAGTGTTTCAGTCTACTTAATCATCAAAAGGGAAAGGATGAAAAATAATACCAGTCAGGGTTTTCCTGTGGGGAGTCAGATGATTCCATATGATTTTGAGAGCAATCCCAAAGGTCTAATTGAACAGGAAAACTCTCGCTTGCTGCCAAAAGGTGAGCAAAACGGTTGTTAGAACACATAATAACCAGCTCACAAATGCCTTACCACAATGGCAACAGTAATTGTTTTACAGCATGCTTTACACTCGGGGGAAGGGGGCCTCCCAGATCCAATCGCTTTTCCATATCAGGTCCATAGGAATGGGGTTGTATCCAGCCCTTTTCTACTTCTTCCCTTCTCCTGGGCTTAGTTCCAGGAAAGCAGCTGGTAGCATTGCTCAGTTTAGAGGCCATCAGAGAGCCCTTCCTGCCTGGGTCCCAGGAAGCCTCTGCTTTGGATTGAAACAAAACAAGGTAAGCCAGCGAGCCTCCCTGCTGTGCTCCAAGGTAGGTCCCCTGCGGTGCCACGCAGCTGCCAGGTGGGTCAGGAAGGGTGGGCAGGAGGGGCCGAGGCCAGCGCTGGCCTCACCTGCGTGGTCCCAGGTAATTCCGTGGAGGAGGCCACGTTTGTGTCCTCTACTAGGGTCGCCCCCTCACCCATGTCGTGGTGTTAGATAGCTTCATCTCCACCAAGGGGCTGGTCTAAGGTGGTCCTATCCAGGAGAATCTGTGTTTTAAAAGGGAACCCTGAAATACCCCCATCTCTTAGTGGTCTGTAACTAGCCACGTAACCTTGAGCAAGTCAGCCTCCTTGGGCCTGAATCTACACTTCTATATAGAGAGGGTTTGGGTCCAAAGGAACTTGAAAAATCCTAGCTGGAAATTTCTCTTTGCTAACGGTGAGGTGTC
The DNA here is from genome assembly GCA_004027955.1 of Chaetophractus vellerosus. NCBI lineage: Eukaryota > Metazoa > Chordata > Mammalia > Cingulata > Chlamyphoridae > Chaetophractus > Chaetophractus vellerosus. The sequence goes on along the minus strand of PVKH010016992.1, from coordinate 11,262 downwards.
CATTGTTGAAGGCAGATGGTGGGGAGGGCATTTTTGCAAGATGGAAGTCTACGTGAGGGCAATAGGATTGTATAATAAATTCACTTACTGAACTGCTTAAGGAGACGGTAGATTTGAAAACAGAAGTGATAGGAAATGGCATAGTGGTATGGGGGAAGATAAGGGAAGGTTAAGGGTTCAGTATTTTGTTTGTAAATTTTAACATAAAATTAACATATGCAATCCATCAGAAGCTATCAGTACTTCCGTTGTCAAATCGCACTTTTGTGTGTAGTAAAACAAAATAAATAGACATATTTTTTAAGATTTTTATTAAGAGAAGTGCTTATTCCTACATTCACAGAGAAGTACTTATTCCTATGACTGTCTCCTTAAGGTCTGGCTCCCTGGGAAAGAACTGTCAGCTGGGAAGCGAGCTGCTGCAATTTCACTTAGAACCCAAACCACTTTCTCATGTCCAGCCCCTTCAAACCAGCCCAGGTGGTCTCACAGGATTTTTTTTCCTTACAATTTACTTTCCATTTAGTTCTGTAGCTCGTGTTCCTTTTTTCTTTCTTAAGATGAAAATATAACCATAAAACAACGTCTAAATAAATTATTTCACAAAGAGTGAAAATCCAAAATCGGTGGTTTTATTTTTCCAGAATATACTGGACGTTTCTGGTTTTGGCAAATCCCTTCATCTCTCTGGGGTCAGAACCAGATCATTTGTAAAGTCTCTCCTAGCTCTACGCCATCATCATAAATTTAGCCAGTGTGATGCTATTTAGCATTGTTCAAAAATGTCCATAAATACATCTGAGGTTTGCCTCCTACTATCCAAAAGAATTCTTGGATCCAAGTGTGACTATATAGAGGACTTGATTTTTTTTTTTTTAACTTTTCACACTCACTGTATAAAATAGATGTCTTTCTGGGACTATGAGCGTCTGTCCTCCCGAGTCTGTGTCACTATACAACCAGCTACATCTCAAACATTCAAGATGCTAAACTCCCCTACCACTGCAAGGAGAGACGTGCCTCTCCTACGTCTCCTTTTCTCTTTAACTTCTGGTTCCATCAACATCTTCTTCTCTTCAGGGCAGGACCTAGGGATAGAGAAGAAATCTTCTCCATGTAGTTGACAAGGACTGAAATTGACCTTTTTATTTATTGGAGGTACCAGGGATTGAACCCAGGACCTCGTACATGGGAAGCAGGTGCTCAACCACTGAGCTACATCGGCTCCCCGATGAGAGTTAGTTTTTTTCATTTGTTTGTTTTTAGGAGGTACTGGCCAGGTATTGAACCCAGGGCTTAGTACATGGGAAGCAGGCGCTCAACCACTTGTGCTAACTGCTTCCTTGACTTGATCTTTTTTAAAAAATATACTTTATTTATTTTAAAAATATACTTAGATTACATAAAATGTTACATAAAAAAATATATAAGGAATTCCCATATGCCCTTCTCCCCACACCTCCTACTTTTCCCCACATTAACAACTTCTTTCATTATTGTGGTTCATTTATTGCAATTGATGAACATATTTTGGAGCATTGCCACTAAGCATGGATTATAGTTTATATTGTAGTTTACACTTTCTCCCACTCAATTCTGTAGGTTATGGCAGGATATATAATGGCCTGTATCTGTTGTTGCAATGTCATTCAGGACAATTCCAACTCCTGAAAATGCCGCCGTATTACACCTCTTTTTTCCTCTCCCTGCCTTCAGCATCTCCAGTGGCCACTGTCTCCACATCACTGATATAAGTTCTTCCATTGCTAGAATCCCAATAAGTCTGTAGTAGAATAACAGTAGGTCCACTCAAGTCCACATTTATTCACCAATCCTGAGGATTCTGGGATGGTGATGCCCACTCTACTTTTAGTTGAGAGGGGGCTTTGATCCCATCTGGCTGATGGATGGGACTCTCTTGCTTGCAGTTGTAGACTCCCTCAGTTCCTTGGTGTGGTGGTTGTCCATCCACACCTCCTTGTTAGCTGTCCTGGGTGAGTCCAATGAAATGGAGAGTAGGTGTTGCAACTCCGCTGAGGCTCAAGGCCCAGCTGGCACATGGACAGCCCAAGATTCAAGTCTCTTGGATGTACACCTACCAACTCCAGGTTTGAATAGAAGGAATAGAAGAGGCATGTGTAGACAAGTCACAACTGAGTCCAACTCTGTCACACTCAGGAGCACAAAGTAGGGCCCACTGGCAAGGCACAAAACTCTGGAGCTATCTGCCATGACTGTAGGACCTGGGTGTCTCCAGAACCCTCAGGAGCCCCACTATTTGGGGTAGTGTCTCCTTTGGCAGTCTATGAGATCCTGCTGAGACGTGCATAAGCGTTGCCTCTCTGATGACCTCCTGACTAACTTTGAAGTCTCTTAGCCATATAAATTCATTTGTCTTTACCTTTTCCCCCTTTTATTCAAGGTCTTTTTCCAGTTGCATCACCAGCCAGTGCTTGGTAGTAATCCCTTGGTGCCAGGGAGGCTCATCCCCAGGAGTCATGTCCCATACTGGGTGGAAAGTAATGCATTTATGTGCTGAGTTTGGCTTAGAGAGAGGCCACATTTGAGCAACATGGAGGCTCTCAGGAGGTAACTCTTAGGCAGTATATAATAGTAGGCTAAGTTGCAATTTCAGGAGCAAAGGCTTATAAGCATAGTCCTCAATATCAAGGGCCCATCAATGGATCGTCCTTCTTCACTATCGACTTGATCTTTTACATGATCTTTTCTAACTTTTTCTTCTGAAAGCACTAGTTTCTAGAGTTATTTGTTGTAAAGTGGGAACAATTCAAGGAACAGTGCTATCTTCAGTTACTAATTAAACCACTAAGAAACGTAAAAGGATTCCCTACCAGGAATAGGGAGCTTTAGGTATTTTAACAAAAAATCTTTATCTTCTAAGGTCCAGAGGACAAATCATTGTCAATCAACAGTAAAACTTCCCTAAAGCCTTCCAAGGGAGGCTGCCCAAAGGTGAAGTTGAGTCACAGAAAAAAGTAGTAACTGGTAAATTCCAAATTTACCATTTTAGCCAGGACGGGATAAACACCTAACTGTTGAGGGGATTTTATTTTACCCTTGGGCCATGTAGTTGCAGTATCCCAGTCATGTAAGGAAATCATGTTAAATATAAATGTGAAGTACCAATAATTGATCTTAGATTCATCAATTAATAACAAACGGAAAAAGAAACTCGAATGTTTTCACTAGGGGAATGCTAAACAGTGTTGGCAGGTTGGTGGCAAAGCAACCAAAGACATAATGAAAGAATAATGCCCACGAAACCTAAATTTCCAATGATTCTTTGCCCAAAAATAATAATAAACATTAGGTATAAAACAAAGCCTAGCAAGACATTATATACTAAAACCAACAATGTATAAAGCAAGGCATAACTAATTTAAAAATATCTCTGACACTTACCATTTAAGTTGTTTTTAAATGTATCAGAGTAATTATGGTGGCTTTTAAATTGGTCTGCAAATTCTTTGATACTGTCCCTTTAAAGTAGTAGAGCCCAATTTCCCTCCCCTTGAGTGTGTGACTCACATGGAGAAATGAAGCTGTGTGGCTTTTGAGACAATGCTATAAATGACACTGTGGCTTGTGCTCATCTGTCTCTCGCAACACTCCCTGTGTGGGAAGCCAGCCTCCATGTTGTGAGGACACTCAGACAGCCCTGTGGCAATGCCTTCTTGGCACTAACTTGCCAGCCATGTGAGTAAGCCACCCTGGAAGCAGACCTCCACCCCAGTCAAGCCTTTAGATAACTACAGCCCCGGATGAAATCTAGACTGCCACCTCAAGGGAGACCCTGAGGCAAAACCACCCAACTAAACCATGGGCAGTTTCCTGACTCACAGAAACTGTGTGAGATAATAACTGCTGTTCTAAGCCACTAACTTTTGGGATAAATTATGCATCAATAGATAAATAATATAGAAAATTCCACCCATTTCCACATTAAAATTTCTATCATATAAATATATAAAATGTCACTACTTCAAACATTTTACTTGAATTTATCCATTGTCAATCCCATCACATTGGACTACAAGCAGAAATTTTCTCTCTCTCTCCCTCTTTCTCTCTCTTTAGTGCTGTGCATTTACAGTGAGAATAGTGCATGGCACAGAATAGGTACTCAATGAATATTTCTTGAATATGTGAATCATTTGATGAATTTGCCATCATCTCTATCAGATAAGGAAGTAAAGAACAAAAAAAATCAGGGGCTAATGTTTCATCAGTAGTAAACTAAATAAATTTCAAAAGAGGCTTGATCATAATATTTATGATAAAGGTGGAATAACCTTTCTAATGTTACAATCATTCACTATCTAGAGACAGTACCTGTGAAATCTATTTGTTGACAAAAGGAAAGACTCAATTGGGGATAAAATTGTATAAACTCTCCGCAGAGTGTAAACCAACCCAATAGTAGGAGAAGAGAGAGTTCTGTTGAAAAAACAAACAAAAGCAAAAATAGCAGAAATGAAATCCACAACAAATGGATTAGAAGTTCTCTAAAGCATCTAATTGACTCTATTGATAATTTGAAAATGCTGATGGAGTGTACCATGAGTACAATGTGGCAAGTCTCCTTAGAGCCAAAACAAACAGTACAGGTTCATTTCCAACACTTACAAGGCTGTTGCTTTCCTGTGTGTGCTTCAGAACCAGAAGGGCCAGTAGGTTTTTGTTTCAGCAGCTTTCCTATTTGCACCTAAAGACCCATCTAATCACTGTAATTCTTTTCCACCTGTGGCCAATGGAATACCTCTCTACCACATTGAGTCTTTATTCAAGTTATACCATTTCCTCTGCATTCCTCCATGGCAGTTACTGACTTTCTTTGCACTCACTGGGCATTAAAGAAATACTTAGAAAAGGCAATACTGTATTTTATCATTCAGGTCTAAGACAGGTTTTACCAACCTGTGATGATCACATCATCAATTCAACAAGTACTTGAGTGTCTACCACCAGCTTCCACTGTTCTAGGTGATGTAAATGAAACATTTTTTAAAAATAATCCTTTCTAAGAGGAAATATAAACCACCAACCCCTCCACCCAATTTCATGACAGTAAACAACATCATTACATTCACCTTACAGTTGGCAACTGGGGAAAATGTGTATTATTTAGCTCCATGGCTGAATTGGATCACAGAGATGGAAACTATTGAGGTCCAGTGAAATCAGAACTAGCTAAACATTTCAGAAGGAGAAAAGCTCATGTCGGGTTTTGTATGGGTTATTGGAGCTCAAACCAGATCAACTTGCAGGTCCTTAAGAGAATAATCCTACACAACAAAATGAGAAAAAGAAGTAGCAGAGAAAGATGAGAGTGCAGAAATAAATCAGTGACATCAAAACCAACTTCCTACTGAGGTTCCACCTTTAATAGAAGCATGGCATTAGAATTCTTTATGATTTATTGGTGGTGGGGGCAATAAAGAACTAAAATTGTTTGATGATCTTTGATTTGGAAGAGATGACGATAGGGGTGGGGGAGGGGTGTAAGTGACCAGAGTGGTTACTATGCTGGGCAGAGCCAGTCAGTTATTTTGGAAATTTAAGTGCAGATAAATATAATGAGCCAGGTACAGACAACTCTCAAACCATAACATTCATTGGGGGAGTTGCTAAGGAAAATCATGGTAAAAATAAGATGAAAAAGCTCAGCCTCATGACCATCTGGGCTTTGCCATCTACCCACTCCCCTCTTGAGTGCCCCCATTCTCTCCTCCGACCATCAGCCCATGGGCACTGTCCACGCACTGGTGAACCAGGCCCTCTGTGAGTGTAGGAAGAGCAGGGAAGAAAACATACAGAGATCTGTGTCCTCTGGGAGCTTACCGTTGAATGTGGAAGAGATGGATGATAAATAAAATACTTAAGAAATATATAGGGGGGTTGTGGGAGGGGTGGGGGGTGGCATATGGGTACTCCTGGAATCTCTGTGTAACATTTGTGTAATCAATGTATCCTAAAAATGTATATAGATATATAAAAAATAAATTAAAAATTAATAAAAAAGAAAGAAATATATATTACAATTTGATGTTAATGTTTTCACTTTAAACAAAGATTTTTAAAAAGGCCTTTTTAAATGGCGGGAAAATCGCTTATATTTACTCACTTATTTACCCTGAGAATTCTCCCTCCCAAGGGGCGAGGGAGATGCGGTATTGATATACCAGCTCCCCTCAGCCACGGGTTGACGGTTGCTTCCAGGGGAATGCTAATTCCCTGGCACAGAGCAAGCTCTTTGGGCTGGAGAAAACCCTCAGGCAAAGGGATGTAGATCCTGGTAATTGGTCACGGGGCCAGCTGGCTCTGAAATGGAAAGGACTGAGGAGAAAGGGCTGGGCAGGTTTGCTACAGTTTATAATTATATCTGCTACGCTGCAGCGTTTGCCGGGGCCCCTATCTGTGCAGGCACCCCCTTCTAGACCACGCTCTGGGATCCTCGAATTCTGCCCAAACAGCCCCAAGTCTGCTTCACAGCCTGTCCAGCCTGCTAAGGGGCTGCACTTATTCACAGGGAGTGCAGATGAAACTTGGATGGGTGGGTTCCGGTGTCCACGTCTTGAAAGCCCTTCAAGTGTAGGCTGGAGCCAGGGGTGAAAGGAGAAGCCCACACCCCCACACAGTGCCAGCAAGGAATTCCAAGGAGGATGGGAAGTCGCTGGTCTCCAGGGTTGTCAGAATGATGTGTCGATGTCAGAGAAGTTTTTAACCTTCTATTTTAACATAAACAGCTACAGGAAAGCACTCGAAACAAATGTGAAGTTTAGTGAATTATAATAAGGCGAATAGCCTTGAAACCACCCCAGGCTAGAAATAAAACTTGGCCAGCTGCCCCAGAAGCTCCTTCTTTGTGTACTACCCCAGTCACCAGCCCCTCTCTCCAAAAGTAATCATTGTCTTGACTTGCACACCAATCACTGCCTTCATTTCTGGATGGTTTCAGCATCCAAGCATTCATCCCTAGACACTATGGTTTGATCTTATCCATTTTTTTTTAAAACTGAAAAGTATTTTAAGTCTCCTTTAACCTACAATCTGGTTTCCCCCTCCATCCTTTTCCTTTTCCTTATAATTTATCTTTCAACATTCCAGGTCATTTGTCATGCAGATTTTCCCACTCTCTGGATGTGGGTAGTTGCCGAGTCATGGTACAGTCCAACATAATCCCCTGTCCTCTGTGTTTCCTGCAAATTGGCAAACAGCTCCCGAAATTTGACTAGACTCAGGTCTGATCCTTTTGTCAAGCCTATAAGTGGCCTTGTGTTTTTCCAATTGGGAGGAATAAAATATCTGTTTTTCACTCTTTTTACGTTAGCTATTGATGCTCAATGCCTGTTTCTGCTCATTGACTGGGGCTTGCAAAATGATGATGTTCTAAATCTACCATTTAGTTTTATTTATTAAACATCCTATTCTTCTCCCATTTTTTAAAAACACGAAATACTTCAGTGTACATTTCCTACAAACAAGGACCATCTCTTCCTTACCCTCAGTACAATAACCCAAATCAGGATAGCAATACTGTTATCTAAGCTGCATATCTTATTCAAATTTTTCCAATTGTCCCAATAATGTTATTTAGCTGGTGGGATCTAATCTTTGATCACAGGACCTTGCATTTTGCTTTCATGTCTCCTTGGTCTCCTTCATTGGAACAGTTCCTCATCTTTCTTTTCCTTTCATAACTTTTGAAGCGTAGAGGCCAAGTATTTTGTAGAACGTGGCTCAATTTGGGTTTGTCTGACGTTTTCTCATGATTAGATTCCGTTTGTGCATCATTAGCAAGAACACCACAGAAATGATATTGTGTTCTCCACAGTGCATCGTATCAGGAGGAGGCACACAATATTGATTTGCCCCATTACTGGTGATTTTAACATTGATTACTTGGTTAAAGTGGTGTCTTCCAGGTTCTTCCACTCTAAAGTTATTTTTCCCTTTGTAATAAGTCCCTTGTGAGAAAATACTTATGCATCCTATTTCTCATCATATTTTAGTGGCTAAAGTTTAGCCCACCAATTTTAGTATCCATTCATGATTCTTGCATAGACAATTAATGTTGTGTTTATTATTCCATAGTGATCTTATAAATCTAACATTCTTTTGACATTTTTTTTGTTTGAATCCTGCTATAAAGAAGAGTTTTCCCTTCAAAAGCATTTATTTATTTATTTATGAATTTGTTAATTTATCAGTACAGACTCATAGATTTTTATTTTAATTCTATGGATTATAGTCCATTACTATTGTTATTTACTTATTTACTCAAATGATGCAAGATTTGGTTGGTGAAAATCTATTCAAGATGAATTCTGAGTCCTTTAAGATAGGCTTTCACCATTTTTGAGCACTTTCCTATTTTGTGGCACAAGAAGGCTGTTCGGACTCATTTTGCATTCTTCCACCTGGGGATCTTTACTGGAGCTCTTCACTTCTTCATACTGCTCCAAGCTACTATCTCCTGTCTTTTCCTTTCAACCCGAAGAGCTTCCTTTAGCATTTTTTTGTAGGGCAGGTTTCTTGGGGATAAGCTGTGAATGTCTTAAGCATTCCCTTATTTTTGAAGAACAGTTTTGCCAGATAAAGAATTTTTGCTGGAAGTTTCTCTTTCAGGATCTTAAATATATTATATCACATCTTTCTTGCCCCCATGATTTCTGATGAGCAATCAGCACTTAGTCTTATTAAGGATCTCTTGTATGTGGCCAATCACTTTTATCTTGCTGCTTTCAAAAGTCTCTCTTTATCTTTGCTATTTGACATTTTAATTATTATGTGTCTTGGGGTATGTCTACAAGGGCTTATCATATTTGGAGTTTATAAACATACAAGAGGACATGTATGTTTATGTCTTTCAAAAAATTTGGGATATTTTCAGCCATTATTTCCTCCAATATTCTTTCTGCTCCCTTTTCTTTCTCCTTTCCTTCCAGGACTCCCATAATGTATATGTTGGTATGCCCCATGTTTTCCCACAGGTCCCTTAGGCTCTGCTCACTTTTTTCCACTCTTTTCTCTATCTGCTGTACTGATTTTATGGTTTTATTGTCCTGTATAGTTCACTGATTCTTTCTTCTACCTTTCAAATCTCTAGTGTATTTTTAATCTCCATTATTGTGCTTTTCATCCCATAAGTTCCATTATGGTCCTTTTTACATTATTTCTTCTCTTTTTTCACACATTGTCTTACTTATGGTCAAAACATAGGCCATTTCTGATTCTTTCTACACATGCATCTTGTCTCGGGCATGTGTGTGTGGCTCTAGGACTTCCCCAATTTACATGATTCTAAATGTCTCCTCTTCCCTAGGAAACAGCTTTCTCACAGTTTCAGTCACTGCACTGTATATCCCACAGCCAGCAATCCCTTCCCCAGGCAGCATGACTTGACGCCCTCCCACGGCATTCTGTAGGAGAGCTCTGTGAGCTGTCTCCCACATGCAGGTCAAGTGCTGGGACAGCACGTCCCTCAGGCCACCACCAGATATGCATGCTTCCAGGTTGTGCACGAGGTTACTCTGTTCCCTCGGGACCAGGGATCCACACAGTAGGAGCACAGCCCAGCTCTGTGCTGAGTTGGTGAGGAGTGTGGGAGGGGCTACCCAGGGTGCCACAATCTCCTACCCAGCATCATGGCTGCCCTCAAAATCCACGTGAAGCCCAAGATCATCAAAAAGAAGACCAAGAAGTTCATCTGGCACCAGTCAGACAGATATGCCAAAATTCACCCTCACTGGCGGAAACCCAGAGGCACTGACAACAGGGTGCAGAGAAGATTCGAGAGCCAGGTCTTGATGCCCATCATTGGTTATGGGAGCAGCAAGAAAATGAAGCACATGCTGCCCAGCAGTTTCCGCAAGGTCCTGGTCCATGATGTCCAGGAGCTGGAAGTGCTGCAGATGTGCAACATATCTGACTGCTGAGACTGCTCATGTTTCTTCCAAGAACCACCAAGCCATCGTGAAGGAGCAGCCCAGCTGGCCATCACAGCCACCCATCCCAATGCCTGGCTGCGCAGCGAGGAAAAGGAACAGACAGCTTCTTTTCAAGACTTATTTGTGTGAAATAAAACCATAAAAAGTTTTTTTTTTTAAACTAGAGGGGTCAGAACCATACAAATTTATCCTAGCTGAGCAGCACAATCAAGAGATAAGTTTGCTAAAAAGAGATGATTCCAAATCCAATATAGGAATGACAGGGCAGAATGGGGCACATTCAAGTGCCATAAAATAGGGCTGAAGGCCAATTCAGACCGGCTGATCTTGAGCTAGGAATTCTGCCTTATGAGAATGGCAGCATGGGCCTTGACCCCGGTCCTGGGTGAAGGTTAACTGAAGGATGGATGTGAGGCAGAAAAATGAGATTATAGAATCCTCGCACAAATGATGTCAGGCAGAAACTTAAGACACAGTCAAAACTTCACAGAATAATCTAGATTTTTTTAATCACCCCCAATGAGCAGATCGTAATTGTAATTGTATTTCCATATTCAGCTAATGAAAATTCAGAATTTCCATAAAAGGAAAATTAAAGAATGATTATTGACTTTCAAAATAAGCCTTGATTTATTTTAGGAACGTGGTGAGAATTATGACTAACAATAATAATAATTATTATAATTATGACTAATAATAATAATAATTAGTAAAACATAATGCTTCTATGGGCCAGGAACAGTATATTATTTTATTTTCTTCTTTAATCCCTACAGTAATCTTATAAAATAGGTACTAGCAATAATTTCATAGTTGACAGTGAGAAAATTGGAATTCAAGATGTTAAAGAATCAGGCCAATGTTACATAGCAAATAAAGTGGCAGACTACATTTCTAGCATTAGACTTTCTGATTCTAACGTTTTGTACTTTTTTCTTATTTTTAAAAAAATTTTTTCTTATTTTTATTAACTACATGTTTCCTTTGAGAAAGTAAATCATGCACCTAGTTAAAAAATAAACCATGCGCTCTAAATAGGTGATGCCCACTCCTTCCTACCCCAGAGTTTCTATTTCCCAGCTTCCGCTCCCAAAGTAAACACAATTACTAGTTTTTATATATATTCTCTCAGGAAGTCTAAAAAACATCTCTTGCTCATTCTTTTCCTTTTTTGACACAAATGGTAGCGTACAGCACAAAATATTTTGCAATTCACAAAGTCAGTTTTCTTAACTGCTACCCTCTATTGCTTCCCTCCAAAAGTTTAGCTCTTTTGATGATACATTAATTT
>PVKH010016991.1:0-15556 GCA_004027955.1 Chaetophractus vellerosus | reverse complement strand
CAGGGTCATTGGACACTTTGGGAGCAGGGTGAGGGAAGAGCAATTGTAATGCAGGTTTTTTTTTGTTTGTTTTCTTTGTTTGTTTGTTTGTTTATTTGTTTTTTTTGGGGGGGTGGGACCTGGGAATTGTCATGGATGATGCTGCAATGGAGGATGTAGGCCAGTTTATATGATCATGTATCATTCAGGAACTGTAAAGAAGAGAGGGTTGTCTATGGCCTGAATTGTGATCTATGTCTGATGGCAAAGCCCCAAAATGTTTGTAACTAACAGAGGCGTTATGCCACACTTAGGGATGTGCATGTGGGGGGTTGTGGGAGGGGTGGGGGGGTGGCATATGGGTACTCCTGGAATCTCTGTGTAACATTTGTGTAATCAATGTATCCTAAAAATGTATATAGATATATAAAAAATAAATAAAAAATTAATTAAAAAAAAAAAAAGAATGTATGAAAGGAATTCTGGTGAAGGTGACAAATTGAATACCTGTATTCACCTTTTGACTCCCACCTAAAATCCTAATAAAATTATAGAAAATAAATGAAAAAAGTATACACCCCTCAAAAACAAAACAAAACAAAGAGAATAGGAGAAAGGACAATTGCAGATAGGAGATAACATGTTTTTGTACTGTGGGAGGCAGCTGAACGAAATAGCAGAGCAGAGAAAATAAATGCCAAGGGCCTACATAAGAGGGTGCCAATGAGAGACAAACAGTTCTGCACCATAAGATGACCAAAAAGTTACAATTTTATGAGACTACTCCACGTAAAATTAGAAAAGAGCACTCAAGAAAGAGTTTGAAGTGTCAAAAGTTTAAGAAAAATTAAGAAATTTAATAAAGGCCAGGAGCATTGTTCAAGGAAACCACTTTTATGTTTTAATTACTAGATAATTGTCAGAGTCCATAATCTCCTTAGGAACCTAGAAAAATATGGAAAATCTGCCAATCAAATTTAAATATTAGTAATGATAAAACAAAAGAAAATAATAGACCCAACACCAATATCTATAGAAAGGGGAGGTTCTAAATTAAACACAGTATGAGAAAATTGTAATCAACAATGTTGAGCTATGAGAACATTCTATCATGCATTGTACCAAATTATCATTTAACCAGAGAAGGTGAATATGGTTTCGATTCAGGAAATGGTATAATATGACAATGATCATTGTTCAAAGATACGAATTTATGCTCATCTTCACAGATGATAAGAGGAAAACAATCAAAATCAAGTCCATATTGTCTACTGCTGTGGAAGCTTCCCCCAAATTTCAGGGATTTACAGCAACGGACATCCCTGTCCTGCTTGTGTTATGTGTCAGCAGGTCTGCTGCAGTGGATCTGCTCTCTGGGTCTGCTTTTTCTGGAACTCAGGCTGAAGAGGCAGACCTCCGGGGGTATCCATTCTCTCCGCAGAGGAAAAGAGCAAGAGAATTGGTAGAAATCTGGCATGCTTCTGAAAACTTTTGCTCATGTGCTGCATATACCATGTTTCCTTAGGTACCATTGAACCTATAATAACAAATTTGTGACTATCATTAATGGGATAGAATATACTCCTGCCACAGGCAGCACCAAAAATCATGTGGCACTGGGCCAGGAATAATACTCTTATGGGAAGTGGAGTATATCTCTGAGAACTATAACACAAACCAAACCTTTCGGAATGTCACTGAATATTTTATACAAAGAAAAAGAAATAGAATATATTCCTTAATATTATTAAAAATATTTCTCATACCCAAAATTTTCTATCATACTTAAAAAGTAAAATATTAGATTATTGAAGTAAAAACAAAGCATGGGTTACCACTATCACCATTATAACTTAAAATTTTGACTTTGTGCCAGAATGAAAATATTTTATTCAGTAAGTTATTTCTTCAAGTCTGTCAGTAACATTTAATCATTAATTTTTCTTTTCATGAAGGTCCTATATATTTTTATGTTTATGGCTAGATAATTTATGGGTTTCAATCCAATTTGAATTGACTTTTTTATCTACCCATTTCGAATTAGCTATTAGCAAGAATGCTATTTTGAACTATTATGTCTGTTCTCTTTTTCAGTTGATGCATTGAAAGTTTATACCTGTTTCAGTGATAGGTTATGGGTGACTTTAATTTGATTTTCATTGTTTTCTTTAACAAATGTTATTATATGCTTGATGAAAGATGGAGTCCCACTAGAAAAATCTCTAGATTATTTTCTACTTCAAACATTGTATAAGTTCTCATATTTCAGGAGCTTTGGCAGCTTAGCAGTTTGGGTTATGAAAAATTGGAGTCAAAACATTGGCATTTTAGACAGTAGGATTACTTTAGTCACAGAACCTGGAATATACCTTGCCATTTGACATGGATTTGATCCCATTCATTTGATGTACCTACTGGAAACAGATTTGCCTCTTGATTATACTTCAGGAGCAGAGTAAAGCAAGGAATTAATTCATAAGTTATGCTTAGGAACAAACAAATCAAACAAATTGTAGTGTGGAGAATGTTTTCAATTATAGCTTAACTACTACTGTCAATTGAGAATCAATCAGCATTGACAAAATTATTCTTATTATGTTGCATAAGGCATGGAAAGGTATTCCTATTATATAGCAGGGATTTTTGGAAGGATTTAGAATGGAACAAATGGGATTTGTGTGGAGAATTCAGTATTCTATACTAATATATTATTCTTTAATTTCTGAAATTTAGTAACAAGCCAGAAATAGCAATCTTGGTAAATCAGAAAGTAGCTGGATATTACAGAACAGCGAATTCCAACTATATTGAGACTATTCTTGAAGTGCACGATTGGTGTCAAGTTAGAATTTTGATTGGAAATAGATAGCAATATGATGACTGTGTGGAAAACTGTCCATATGCATAATTTGGGGTAAGAAGACAGCAAGGAATAGGCAGATAATTGTTCATTTCGAAGTGTGTTGCATCCCACAGGGTTTTGCAAAGGGATGAGAGAGGTAATGGGTAATAAAATTTATGCCAAAAATTTGTTGACAGCTTAATAAGTGCCAGGATGCATCCTAAATTTCTTTACATGCCTCATTTAATCTAATCCTATCAACTTCACTATGAAGTACTGCTACTTCTGTTAGAATATATGAAAATTGACTTAGAGAAGTGAAATAAGAATAATTTAAACAAATTTTGATGCAATTTCTCCAGATAGGAAAATTGTTTTCCATTTATATTAAGACTCTGGACAGAGCACATATGTTTCTTTCTACATCCTTCACTGTGGTGATGGTGTTGACGGCTACTGTGATGGTGGTGGTGAATCACAAGGGATTAATAGCTCTCAGGAATTTTCTAGAAGTGAAAAAGTAACAGAAAAATCTGCAGATACATAGAACAGAGAAAATTGCAGGCAACATTGTGAACAGGAGGAGGCTGCACTATAATTTGGAGCTGTTCTTCCCAATAAAAATCAGAGGAAGGGACAGGAGAGGAGTAGGGTAGGGAGCATGAGAGCAGGAATTAAACATTTATCTCCAGAAATCTCTCCTGTTGGCCTTTATCCCTGAACCAAGAGAATTAGGAAAGAATAAGAATTAGGAAAGACAAATTTGAAATTACCTGGCGTGCTTTCTAGTCTCCATGTTATCTAATGGGGGTGTGGCTTCCCCTTGCTCTGACATTTAGATGGCCTCTACAGAGATGGGTAATTGGTTGCAGACTGAAGTTAAAGCAAACCTTATAATGCAGCAAGCAGGCAAACGTAACAATTCCATTCAGAAGGTCAGTTACCATTTCCCTTCTGGTAGAAAGCTATTAGCAAAACAGAAATAACAAGAGACCTCTTATCCCAACAAATTAGAAACATCAATGTAATCCTTCTAGAAGTATGAAAATATCCTCAAGAATCCACAGACACATGAGGAAAACCAGCATAAAAGAGAATAACCAAGTTAAAATAATGAGAACAGTGGACCAGAAAGAAGCAACAAAACAGTTAAATGAGTTTTCACAGAAAAATTCAAGAAGCTTTGTGAAACATGAAACAAGAATATGATGCTATGGAAAGGAAAAGAACAACATAAAAGATACTATGAATTGAATATATAATTGTTAAATTAATAATTTAAAACTCAAGGTCAAATAAAGTGAAAAAAATCTCTCATGTTGTATGGAAAAACGTTGGGCAGTGTGAAAAAATATGACAGGATTTATCTTGAAGTTAGGGGACATCTGATTATAGGATTTCAGGCAGATAATTGTGGAGAGCAAAGTCATCATAGAAAAGAGAGAGATAGATGATAGATCGATCAATAGATAGATGATAGAGAGATAGAAAATTACCCAAGCTTAAAGAAAGGCACAAATCTAGATTGAAGAGCCTGTTGAGTGCCATTTAGAATATATTTTTTAAACCCATGCCCAGACACAATTTTGTAAATTTTTTGAATATGGAAATTTAAAAACTACACTAAAATTATTCAAATAGGGGGATGTGGAGGAAAAACACAGGTGATTTTAAAAGGAATAGCTTCAGATTTATCAGTGTAGGATACTAAAATAACTCAATAATAATAATAATAATTCACAGATTCTAAAGAAACTTCTTGAGGAAATATACTAGTAAAGTGAATGCGTGCAATTTTCAAATAGTAATTGTTTTCATTGCAGCCTTTTAAAGGCTAACTTTGTATGCATGAAGATACATGAAGATAGATGCTTGATGATGACAGATTAGAGAGAAACGATAGATATGTATATAGATGTACGATAGAGAAAGATATAGGTTCAATCTGAGGACCCCCACACATCTCACAATGGAGGGCATCATGATGAAGAGGAACGATTATAGGCTTTGGCATTAGATAATTGTGAGTTTGAATCCTATCTCCACCACTTATGAGCTGAGGAAACTTGGCCATGTTGCGTTGCGTCCCTATGCCTCAGTTTCTTCCTCCTGTGAAATGGAAGCTATAATGATCTTGCCTGAATTCAGGATTTGAGAGGATGCATGGAAAACTCCTCACCCTATACCTGACATATAGTAGATGCTAAATTAAAAGTGATTTTTTTTTATTTTTAAAAAGTAAGTCAATGCATGCAATACAATGAAGAGTAAAACCGTTCTTGAATGACCACTGTGTGGCTGACCTAGAGACCAAACAGCTCATCTTAGGATAGAGATTTTTGAGAAGAATATTTTTCACAATAGAAGGAATTCTACTCCTTAGTAATAAACAAAGAGTAAAAGTCTAGAAAACATGATGTTGGTGGGCCGGCTGTAGCCCAGTGGATAGGGCGCCGGTTCACCACATGGGAGGGTCCGGGTTCGGTTCCTGGGGCTTCTCCAAGCAGACAGACTGCCTTGAGAGGGCAAGCTGCCGTGGGCAGGGCAAAGCCACCACGTGCAGGGCAAGTTGCCCATCAGTAGAACAGAGCCGCCCGCGAACGGGGCAAGCCGCCTGCGCAGTGAGCTGACTCAGCATGTTGCCGCAATAGGGGGAGACAAAGCAGATATGGAAGAACACGAAAATTAACACAGCAAGAACAAGCAGAAAGGGGGGTGGGATATGTAACAACAACAACAAAATAGAAAACGTGATGGTTTGGTGAGTAAGCTACGAGTTTCTGATATGAAGTAAACCAAAATGTGTTCTTTTAATCAACTGACAGCACATGCTTTTTGTCCTAGGACCATTCTTCAAGAGAGGTGATATTGATTCAGTGGAATGAAGTATCTTGGAAATTATTCTGCATACACAGTGTTTATATAATCAAAAGAGTGATAAATTACATTTTTATTAAGATATAATTTGTATAGTATATATGTATACAGCTTATGGGTAAATTATATGAGTTTTGAAAATATGCATATATGTACCTATTATGATGTAGAACATTTTTACTGCACCACCTACTTCTCTGGTGCCCCTTTCCAGGAACTGTTCAGGCCTACCACAACCCCAGGCAACTACTCTTCTGATTTCTACTATCATTTCTATCATTGTTTATTATAAAACTGTATTTTAAAAGTCACACTATGTGTACTCTTTTGTGTCTTGCACTCAGCAAAACATTTTCAAGATTCATAGGTGCTGTGGTATTGGTAATTTGTTCCTTTATATTGCTGAATAATATTCCAGCGGGTGATAGACCACAATCACACAATCCATTCACCTATTAATGGCCATTTGAGTTGTTTGTAGTTTTGAGCTATAATGTATAAACTTCTGTGAACATTCATAGTACATGTACTTTTTCATGGATACACATTTGTTTCTTTTGTATAAATAACCAGGATTGAAATTTCTGTCATAAGGCATACATAATTTCCCCACGTCTTTATATCATTTTACTCTCCCAACAACCATGTATAATAGCTTACTGACTTGTAAGACAAGTGGTTTTATCTTATGAATTTTATTTTCATTTGTTTTATGACTACAGTTTTGACTATCTTCTCATTTGTCTATTGGCAATTATAATTCTTCCTTTGAAAATTGTCTGTACGAGTCTTTTGCCCATATATTTGTTGGGATGCTTGCCTTTTTTATTGAGATGTAGAACATAATATATATATAATAGATTAGATAGCTGGCTAGGTAGGTAGAGAAATTTAAATATCTAAATATTTTCTGGGCAAAAGATCTTTGTTAGCACTGTGTGTTGTAAATATATTCTCCTAGATCATGGCTTTTCTATGCATTTTCAGGAGAATTTTTAGCATCCATTTTAAATTTTGGTGAAGTTCAATGTGCTTGTTTGTTGGAGATTAAATCAAGAGCCTACAGAAAACATGGCCAGGTCTTAGCCTATGTTCCTATGTATGTGAACCCATTTGTAAATAGGACTTTTGAAGATGTTATTTATAGTTAAGGTGTGGACACATTCAATTCATGAATTGGATCTATGAAGATCCTATTTGGCTATGGCTAAACTGAATCAGAGTGGGCCTTAATCCATACGACTGGAGGTCCTAAAAAGAGAGGAATTTTGGATGCAGTCATCAGTAGAAACCAGAATTTAGAAGCATCCAGACAGGGGAGAGATCGTCCTGTGATGAAGGACTGCCAGCCCCAGAATGCCACTGACCCCCAGAGAAAACTTGACCTTGAGGTGATCTTGATTTTGGACTTCTAGCCTTCAAAACTGTGGTTCAATAAATGCTTGTTGCTTAAGCCCACCTACTGTGTGATATTTGTCAATAGGAGTTTTGGAAAACTAAGATGTTGTTCATGAGTAGTCTTCTTTTTATATATTGCTGGGTGCAATTTGCTAATATTTCTTAAATATTTTTCATTTATGTTCACAGGTATATTGACAAGTTCTTGTGCATGTGTTTTTTTGGGGGATGATGTTTTTTGAGTTTGGTATTAATGTTATGCTGGCCTCATGACATGAGTTTGGAGTGTTTCTTCCTCTTTTTTTAAAAAAGCTTTTGTGTAATATTGACATTATTCTTCATAAATGATTGAAAGAATTTACCAGTGAATATATTGGGCCGAGTGTGTGATTGTGTATGAGTGCATGTATGTGTATGTGTGTAACTATTTTTAATTACAGTTTCACTATTTTTAACATGTAGGTTTTTTTTTCAGTTTTCAATTCGTTTTATTATTATTATTGCAAGATGTGACTTATAAGGGATTATTCTATTTCATCAAACTTGTTAAATTTATTAGCACACGTTTGTTAATCATACACCATTACTATCAATTTAATTTCTGTAGAATATGTAATGAAGTCTTCTTTGTTATTCTTGATATTGGTAATCTGTGTTTCTCTCTTTTTTCCTGATTAGTCTTATTATGAGTTTATAAATTTAATTAATATTTTCTAAAACTAATTAAAATATTGCTTATATTTTTATGTTGTCCATTTACTATTTCAAAAATTCTTATTTTCATTTTTATATTTCCTTTCTTCTACTTATATTGGTTTTAATATACTCTTTTTTTCTACCCTTTTCATGGGGAAATATAAGTCATTGACTTCATACCTTTCATTTTTTGCTAATATAACATACACTATAAATTTTCACATTTGGACTTCTGAAGGAGCGGCTCACAAATTTTGATATGTTGTTTTTCTTTTCTTTTTTTTTTTTTGTTACATATCCTCCCCCCCTTCTGCTTGCTCTTGTGTGTTCATTTTTGTGTTCTTCTATGTTTGCTTTTTGTCTCCCCCCATTGTGGTGATGTGCCAAGTCGGCCCACTGTGTAGGCGGTTTGCCCCGCTAGTGGGTGGCTTTGTTCTGTTTCGCCCGTGGCTCAGCTCCTTTTTTCACAGGCGGCTTGCCTCCGTTTTTCGCGGGTAGATCGGCTCTGTGGCGGCTTTGCCCTGCCCACGGCAGTCTGCCCGCTTGGAGAGGTCCCCGGGAACTGAACCCGGGGCCTCCCATGTGGTGTACCGGCCCCCTATCCACTGGGCTACAGCTGGCCCCTGTTTTTTTTATTTTCATTCATCTTCAGATGTTGTCTAATTTCCCTTTGGTTTTTCAATCAAGATTTACTTAGCAGTGTATTGTTTAATTTACACATATTTTTAGGGGCAGCTTTTAGATATCTTGGTGCTTTTGGTTTCTACTTTAATCCAATGTGGTCAGAGAATATTATTGTATAACTTTAATCTTTTGAAATTTGTTAAGAATTATTTTAGATCTCAGCATATGACTGTCTTGATAAATATTCTGTGTAGATATCCCGGTTTTGTGGCTGTGATGTTCTATAAAAATTAATTTTCACTACAATTCTTTTGATTTTTACTTACTGCATTTTGAAACTTTTTTTAGTTGCTATACTCCTTGATAAAATGACTACTTCATTATTTTAATTTTCTATATTACTTCTTTTGCATTCTAATTTGACTAATATCGATGTAGACATACCTGCTTCTTATGTGTAAGTTTAATATGGTGTATATTTTTCAACTCTTTAATTAACCTGTTGTTTATTTTTACTTAAAATATCTTTCTTAAAAATAGCACACAGTTGAGCCTGACTTTTATATCCAGTCTAGCAATCTCTGCATTTTAATTTTTTGATATAATTATTTACATGTTTAATATTAAGTCTATCTAACAACTTGGTGTTTAATTTCTGTTTGTTTGAGTTCTTCATTTTTTTTCTCCTTTTAGGCCATGTTTTTGGTGAATCATGTATTTTGTATTTCATATTATTTTCTTTTCAATGTTTTACTATGTCTCTGTCTACTTATTTGTTTGTTGCTTTAGAGGTTACAATATCCATCTTTATATTTTAAAGCGTATTTAGCTACATCATACATAAGTAAGGACCATGCAGCAATATACCTTCCTTATTCTCCCCCTCCTTTTACTGCTGTAATATCACACCAATTCACATCTTCATATGTTATAATTTTTACAGTACATGTAATATTACCTTTACTTCAAACAGTCAGTAGTCTATTAGACAGGTTTTAGTAGATCTAATCTTAAAATTAGATATTTACCTTTTCTGGTATTCTTCATCCCGTCCTGGAGATTTGAGTTTATTATATTCTATCATTTTCAGCTAGAAAAATATTTTTTACATATCTTGAAGTTCAAGTGTGCTTGAAAAAATTCTCTTATTCTTTGTTGATTTGAAAAGTGTTCATTTGCTTTCATTTGGGGAGAATATTTTGGCTGATATAGAATAATTATGCATTGACAATATTCATTTTACTACTCTTTTAAAGTGTTTCCATTGTCTTCTTAACTCCATTGTTTCTTATGAGAAGTCCTTTGTTTTTACAGTGGGTTTTTAAGGTGCTTTTCATCCTTTGTTGTTTTTTTTTCTTCACCAGTTTAACCTTGATGTTTCTAAATATATTTTTCTTTTTATTTACCCTGTTTTGGTTTCATTAAATTTATTTTTTCCAGTGGTTAGTCACAGAAGTTTCTTCTAGTTTGGAAAATTCTTGGACATTATCTATTCATATATTTTTCTTTCTTCAATTATGATTCTGTTAGACTATTTTATATTATTCCACAGATCACTGTTTGTTTCTATGTTATTATTCAATTTGGATACTTTCTCTTTTCTTTTCTTTTTTTCAAATTTACTGATTATTATCTCTGCTATGGCCAGGATAAGTGTTTATCTCTGATATTATATTTTTCAGCATAGCATTTCCATTTGACTCCTTGTTATATTTTCTATCTTTCTGTTGAAAATCCTCAAATGCACACGTACATGTTTGGCCTTTTCCACTAGGTTCTTTGCCATATTTTTATGTTTGATAATATCTACATGTGGTCATCTCTGTTTCTACTTCTATTGAATACTTCCTCTGTTGTTCATGGGTCATGTTTTCTTTCTTCGTTATGTTTCTTGTATGTTTTTTATTTTATGCCAGACATAGTAGTTAAAAGAATTGTAAAAACTCTAATAAATGATATTTGTACTTGGAAAATGTGTGTCCATTCTTTGCCAGGCTTCTAGATTAGGTAGGGTATACTGAGTCCATCTTACCTTTGGTAACTGAATATAGCATTTTTGTTGCTTATTAGAATTAGTTTAACACTGTCTTCAAATTATTTGAGAGTTGGATCAAAACCTCCTTGTCATCAAGGTTTCAAATTTGAGTACGGGAGATTCTGGAGGTATCTTTGTGTTTCAATACCCAAATGCAAGTTTACCATCAGTAGGAGATAACACATTGTTTTAGAGCCTGCCTGTCAGTTTTTCTGGTCATTTCATTCTCCTTTCCTGGCAACTGATATCCCTCAAGATGTGTTCCTCTCCCTCTCTCTTCTCTTTCTCTCTTCTCCTCTCCCTCTCTCTCTCTCTCTTTCTGCCCCCTCTCCTCCCCTTCCCTCCCCCCATTTTTCAAGGGTGGTGGTCATATATCCTATGAATGCCTGAATCCCCATGACAGATGTCCTCTCATTTTCCTTTCCTTCTCTCAGCTTTAGAAAGTCCTGCACACGTATACATAAAAGTTGTACTAGTCAAAAATTGCAATTTGACAGTTGACATGGAGGAGACATAGAAAACATGGAGGAAAGTAGAGGTATAAGAACTCTATCACACATAATAAAGAATTAAGAGATACTATGTGAAAGAAAAAAATGATAGGGGTTTTTGTATATTTAAAGATGCAGCGCTAACTGAAAGAAGAAAATATACAACCAATTAAAAATTGAGAAGGATACTGTAAAGGGAAGATGAGTATTATATAAAAGAGCAGCCTCATCATCTTTTATAGAGAGGATTCACTTGATAGTGACTTCAGTTTATTATTCCAGAAATATAATAGTAAATGAATAACTCAAAGTTATAGAGGTAAACAAAGGAGAAAAATGGCTAAAATTGTCACCCTGTGGGAGAGGCACTGGCAATGCAATGGTGTAGGCCAGGGATCCATTACATTTCTTAGACAGTACCTTATATTACGTGAGTTATAGACAGTACATCCCATGGTTATTCTAGTGTTATTTTTGTTTTTTATGGATCATGAAAAACCTAAAGAGAATGTGGGGGACGGGACTAAGTGAAAAACACGTGTTCCTTTTCTGGGCAAAAACAATGAGTCTTTGAACATGTATAGAGGATTGCATTCATAAGTTCTGCCTAGTGATATGGTTGACAATGTGAGCGCTAGTGAAATGAGATCAGAGAAATAGATGATGGCTTCTCTAGCAATGAATGTGCAGTATATCCTGAAGTTCAGAGAAAATAAAGTTTTATTCTCAAAACTTTTTTTGAGAACCCTCAGGCTATAAGAACAGAAGAAGAAAGAAATCAGATGGTTTTTGAAGTATAAAGCTGACTTGTATCAGTGATTTTATATCTTTAATTTATTTGGGGCTCTCATAGAGAAATAACAAAAATTCTGTGCAATGAGAGATGTGTTTATATGCAAAAATATGACTAGGGTGTCCTTCTCTAGTGATGCTTATCTCCTGCACTTTCTAGCCAGGATTTAATGGCAATAGCTGTAAGTTCTGCTTGAACTCACTATTGTAGAGATGCCATGAATATAATTAGAATGCAGATATCAATAGATTGAGGTAAATATGGAGGAGTGTATTCAGACAGAATAGCAAATATTGATGGTCACAGGAATGTCAAGAAAAGGGGTATACAGACATACTTCTTTGAGAGAAAGAGTAAAACATTTGGAAAATAAGTAATAATCAGGTAGTGATTTATTTAAATCCATGAAAATGAAACCCTTATCTCTTGGCATGGATATGAAGCACTCATTAAGATTGCTAATAGTGCAAAGCTTATATTTGGAACTTACTTTACCCAAGACAAATCTTTATCATCTTATTTATATAAAATAATGGACACAGCCAGACCAGGTCGCTGTAAGTAAGTGACCCAGGGCGATTGAAGTGGTGAATTTGAGCTTGTTTCCCTTTTGTCCACTGCCTGAAGAAAAGTGCTGTTTCAATTTTCCCCATTTCTATGAGTAATAGGGAAGATAATTGGGATGTGTGTTTAGAATAGTATTAACATGCTGATGCCTTTTTTCAGTTATAGGGCATAGAGTTTATTAACTGGCAGGGTTATACTAATATACTATAAAAGAAAAGTTGTATTAATTTGTGGTAATGGAAATTTGTAGAAAATAGGTGAAATTTTGGGGTGAAAATGTTTACATATTTTTAGATTTCCGTGAATGTTTCTAAAAAAAATGAGCAAATAATGCAAAAACAAAAAAAAAACACAAAACACAAAACAGTGGTATCACAGAAAAGATTAAGAGTGGATTAAGCTTTCTACTTAGTCTGTACATATTAATGGATTCAGTGACCTAATGACACATATGCACATTTAGGAAAGTACACACTTATTGCTCTGTTAACAAGTCTTATGTTTCGGTGTTCTATCATGCATAAATGCAGAACACTTTTTGTGCAATATGTCTTATAATTTAAGCTACCTAAATTAGAAAATGCAAAATTCAGGTTCTCATGTTAATTCTGTCTCCTAGGACACTGTTGCAACCTTGTTTTGAATACAAGCAAATTCTAATTCCTTTGAATATGTGAAACAGTCATCTAAATTTTGAACTTAACCTTTGAAATCCTGTAAGGGATTTATATAATATCCATATAATCTTGTCTTAATCTGAACATGGATTTTCAGAGTGAGTCACAGAAGTTTTAAGTTCCTCCACAGCAGTCAAATCCAGGCTGTCTGCCCTCTCCTGCTGTCTTCTAGTATTTCCCTGAAAAATACTAGTCCTAGTGATAGGTAAAGAAATGGATGTGCTTACTGTGATTTAAATTTCCTAACACATTATCTTTCATAGAACTCCGTGTGGGAGTACATGATCATGGTAGGCATGCTGGAGGAAGTGGAAAGAGGAATAGAAGAATGGCAATGCATAAAAGGCAATGAAAATGGAAGAGAGCAATAGGAGAAGAGAACATTGACTATATGGGATGTACTATATTTGTTTTTATGGTATGCTTGATTTTTCGGGTCCAGAAATGCTATCCTATTTCTTGCTATTTCTTGAGGTGGTTTTCTTCAGAAACTAACCCACTCATGGGTAGTGAAATCAGCTTAGTTCAACTCACAAGAATTTTTAAAACAAAATAGAATAGACTTCATATATCAAATACATCAACATAAGGACTGGTGTTAAGCATAAAATATATGGCAATAAAAACACATCAAATATAAAAATAAAATAGTTTAGTAAAAAGGGCAGCTTATACTATGAAAGGGATATAGGATATGACGGGATAGATATTGTCATATGTGCATACATACCATACATACAATTTTCTGGGGGGCATGGTGTAGCAAATGAAAAATAATTTAACTTTTTCAGTAATTGGTATTCATATAGTATTATTACTTCAAGAATATTGTATTAAAATGTGTGAGTAAGCAAATGAATAATCAGGCTGTATTAGTCAGGGCTCTCTAGGGAAACAGAACCCACAGGAGATACTTGTAAATATTATGAGATTTTACAAAATTTTCTCTTGTGACTGGATATTCACAAGTCCAAATTCCATAGGGCAGGCTGCAAGTGGGGAACTCGATGAAGGTTCTCCATGAATTCCCAGGAGAAACTGGCTGGCTGAAGTAGAGATGGAAATTCTCTCTTTTGGCTGCTGAAATCACTTCTCCTTTTAAGGCCTTCAGCTGTTTGGATGAGACATCACTCATTGCCGAAGGAAATCTGCTCAGTTTGTTGTTCATGTAATTAGCCATAGATGTAATCAACTTACTGATGACTTAAGTCCATGAAATGTCCTCTCAGTAACAATCGGGCCAGTGCTCAAAACTGTAAGCTTGTAAGTTAATAAATCCCCATTGTAAAAGCCAACCCATTTCTGGTATAATGCTTTAGGCAGCCCAGCAGACTAGAATACAGGGATATTTTCTTTTTAATTATCCCCAATATCATTGAAAATTCTCGGTATGGAAGAATGGAGATAGAGAAGTATAATAGAAAGGTTAAGTAAAAACTACATAATCCTGAATTTGAATAGGAAATATCAGCCTGAACTCATGAGGTGTTTTATTTCATTTTATTTTATATACCTAATATATACATTTTACACCTTTAGATTTATTTACTGAGTTAGCCTGGAACCGAGTAGCAGTGGCAATGAGCCCTCATGGCACCCAAATTGTTGTATAGTATTTTTTCTTATCAAAATTTTTTCTCAGGTATTTTGGGATAAATTATTGAACCAGGTCTGGGTCAGGAAATATACAAGATGTACTTGAAACATCTTGACATAACAGAAACAAAGCTATTAAAGTCAACTAAGGTCATATGAAAAGGACATAGTAACCAATTTGAAGTGGTTCCTTCTGGCCAATGATGGGGCATTGAAGCTTAGATACACTTAAGGATTGCAGTAGTATAGACTAAAACCCATCAAATATTTTTAATTTATGAGTTCATAATTTTTAAGTGGTCAATTTTAAAGAACAATTATATGAAATTAGGAAAACCAAGGGATAGATTTCATATATGAGCTAAACCTTATAGAAATATTAGAAGAGGGAAGAATGTCATAAAATTATTCCATCTAATAAATGTAAGCAAAATGATGGAGTTAGAACACACCCTTTTGTACCCCTCCACCCACAGTGAATAGACTTAGCCACTAAATATCACTCACTCTCTTCAAAAAATAGCAAAACTCTCATGTTATATCTGCCTCCTGATGAATGAACATACCTCCACAAAGGATCTTGCAAAAGGAATCAAACCCGAGTTTGATCAAGCTTCTGTCTCTAGCTTCCAAATACAAAGAACAGAGAAACATATGTAACCCTCCTTTGAATATGCAATTATCAAAATCCAGACTTCAACTATTATTCAGTAAGACCCCAAAATACTCATTAGTTTGATTCATGTTCATCTTTTTGGTTCCAAGACACAATTTGTTTTAGTTGGTGTTTTATTTATGATTTCCTAAGTATAGGACTTAGGATGTAATTGGTTAAATTCCCTCTCTATTTTTTCTTCAGAATTATATTGGCTTTCGCTCATTCTTTTTTCTTTCCTCCTTTTTTTTTAAATTTTATTTTTTATTCATTATACATCCCCCCCCCCTTTCTGCTTGTTCTCGCTGTGTTCATTTTGCGTTCTT
>PVKH010016990.1:0-15560 GCA_004027955.1 Chaetophractus vellerosus | reverse complement strand
CCTCTTCTACTGCTTCTACTACTGTGGGGTGTGAGTGTGTGTTCCTAAGTGCATGAAATTAACATTTCCTACTTCACACACCTAACGTTTCTCATTTTCTCCTTAATGTTTAAATTCATTGTTCAGGCTTTTCATAAAGCTTTCTTTTTGTAAAGTGGATTGAGATCTCAAAGTG
This sequence comes from Chaetophractus vellerosus, assembly GCA_004027955.1. Classification (NCBI taxonomy): domain Eukaryota; kingdom Metazoa; phylum Chordata; class Mammalia; order Cingulata; family Chlamyphoridae; genus Chaetophractus; species Chaetophractus vellerosus. The sequence goes on along the minus strand of PVKH010016990.1, from coordinate 15,385 downwards.
TTGTCGTTGTTGTTTTATTTCTTAGTGGGGTAGATAACAGGTGGAACAATTGCAACCAAAGATTAAATATGAAATCTGTGAGCTTGTCTCTGTGCTAACTCTTCTAGTTAATATGGGGAATAAAATTGTAGTTTAGAATTTGTGAAACTACTATAAATTTTTGAGTATATGCCTTTAAACATGTTCATTACTGCATGGTTCCCAGAAGCATGTGATTTGAAACTGATCCAATAGAACTAGGAAATTGTGTTTTTAACCTAAAAATGAATTTAGTATTTTGGCTTTTATCTTGTTCAGTTTGGAAAAATAAGTTAGTAGCCAGAAGAAAAGTTATAAGCATATAGCCATTTGCTTGCCTTCTTAATCTGAACTTCACTTGTCTTGCTTTAGGCTTGTTTACTTTTGAGGGGATTCCCTGTATAAACTTCAGGGTTCTATGGTAGTTACATTTGTGTATTTTGTTTGTTTTTTTTTAATTTATATTACCGATTTAAGTAAAATTACATCATAGATAAGAAATGCTCTGATATCATAAGTTTTCAAAAGAAGTAGTAATAGTGTACTTTGAATAAATTATTGAACTATTACATGTCTGTAATTTCTATTAATTGACTAGAATAACAAACATTCTTTCAGGTTTTCAGAAAATGGCAAGCACTCTAAAAACCTTACAACCTATTTTATCCTTACACTGAATTAGGGTCTTCTGATTTCATGGTGGATTCTTCGTATATTGGAGGCACTAAAGATTAGAAACATACCTACACCCACCCCATCAAGGAGTCAGCTGTAACACCTAAGGTTAACCTCATGTGTTAGGCAGAAACCTACCTTTTCCACATTTGGTGTCCAGCCAGTGAAGGACTGAGGAACCTTAGGAGCCTTTTCCAAAAGGCTCACTTATTTCATTTGTTGTTTTCAACAATGTTGTAAAACAAGTGTAACGAGAATATCCCCATTTTATAGGTGTGAAAATTGACTTGTCCATGGTCATATGGCTAATAAGTAGTTAGCATGATATGGTACGAGTAGAAATATGCTTTAAGGACAACCTGATTCTATATAATATTAGACATATACATACCTTTTGTAAGGTTAGTTTGGTAATACCTAACTGAATGAGTTGACAAAGGTATATTAAATTGCCCAGCTTTATGCCTGGTAGGGTACCTGTCATTTGTTTCCCTCTCTTCCTCCCTGGATCTATGGATTTTACACTATACTGGGTTTTCTAGGACTTCTTACTACCCAGCCCTTCACCCCCCACTATTGGTGTTTCTTCAGTTCTATTCTACATTTTTGGAGGGCTTACAATATGCCATGGCTGTGCTAGAATCTCTAGAACCAGGGATTCTTAACAAGGGGTCTGTGAGCTTGAATTTAAATTAAAAAAAAAAAAATTCTTGTGGAAACATGTTGGTGTGGGTGTGATATATTTATTAAATAAAACACAGTATATTGTGGACTTAGTAAGGGGCCCGTGGTTTTCATCTGACTGGCAGAGGGGTCCATGGAACGAAAAAGATTAAGAACCCCTGCTCTGGAACCTGCAGTCTAGTGAGGAAAGGAAGCAAGTAACTGGAAATTACTACATACAAACAAGTGAAAGATTAATACATGAATACCCTTCACCTAGGTTTATCACTTAACATTTTGTGGCATCTGCTTTATATCTATATCTGTTTGTTAATACATACTTTTTTTTTGCTGAACCACTTGAAAGTAAGTGGCAGACATGATGACATTTTGCCCCTAAATACTAAAAGTATGTACTTTCTCAGAAGTCTCCTATATAACCACACTATATTATCACATTCCAGGAAATTTAACATTGATACCATAATATATAGTATACAGTTCATATTTAGATTTCTTAGTCTCCAAAATTTCCTTTGTGCTTTATAGCTTTTTGTTTGTTTGTTTCCTCATGATTAGATTCATATTAAACTATTTTGACAAGGTTATCTTACAGATGATGTGTATTCTGTTCATTTTTATTTCACCAACATTTTGAATAATTGACTCATTCTTGATTTGAGGGCTGTCACATGATGGCTGTATGTATACTGTGTTTACTGTATTTCTCAGCCTAATTGTGTTCTCAGTCTTATAAATCAATGACAGACTCTGTTTTTAAAATAGACTGTGCACTGCACCCTAGGCTATTTTCTGATGCACAAGCTATATATGAAAGCTTCTGAGTTGTTGAATTAATGAATAGTGGTAATATGTTTAAAAAGTTTAATTTCCTCACTGTGTTCCTTCCTTAACATAGAATAGTCTTAGAAATATCAGTGGATATCAAACTTCTTTGATTCTTATTGGAGTCCTTGGTAAATGGAAGAAATAATCATCCATTTCAATTTTGTCCACTACTAGACTTGAAGCAGCTCTGGGACCATCTTTTTTCACCTTCATTTATTAGATCTTTACTATTAAAGCTTTCCAGAGAATACATTCTATGGGTTTTCTTTGTTTATAAGGCATGTCATTCTTATATTGGTCTTTGCCATTAGTAAATTCTTTTGCTGAATCAATAGTTAAGCTTTTCTGGAAAGAATAAGTTGAGAGAAAGCTTTGTCTTCTAGGTGAGGGGGCAGGGGTCAGCAAACCAGGCCCATGGGCCAAATATGGCCCATCATTTGATTTTGAAAATAAAGTTTTATTAACACAGCTTATTCATTTAAGTATTGTCTGTGGCATTTTTCACACAACAAAGGCAGAGGTATGTAGTTGTGACAGACCAAATGACTCACAAAGCCTAAAATATTTGCTGTCTAGCCCAGGGGTTCTTAACTTTGTTCCACGGACCCCTTTGCCAGTCAGGTGAAAACCATGGTCCTCTTACTAAGTCCACACTATACTGTGTATTATCACACCCTCACCAACACGTTCCCACAAGAGTAACGTGTTTTTTGAATTTCAGTTCAAGCTCACAGACCCCTTTTTAAGAACCCTGAATTCTAGCCCTTTACAGAAAACATTTGCCAATCATTCCAGATAATTAAAACATTATATATTATACAGGTGAATATCACTTTGAGAAAATTAAATGTAAAACATCCTAAAATTTTCTTTCTTTTTGCAAAATACCTTTTCCTTTACCATTACAATTCTTTTAGTTAGTGCAGGTAGTAAAAATGATTAAATTTCAGAAATAAGCAATCTGTTCTATATGTTCTGGAGATAAAGATATGTCAGCTCATGATTAAATAATCTAGTGTTTTAGAGCTTTCTTTTTTACCACATTTTGCCAGTTGTTTTTCTTTTCTGCTGTAAAAAGTTAAGATTGTATTTTAGGAAAAATAAGTTGGATTGCAGGGTACATGACCTAGTTTTGATCTGTTGCTTAAATTAATTTATTGCTTACCTGGATAACCATTTTCAGAGATTATTAAAATTACTTTATAATTATCATTACTTTTTTGTTTACGATCTGTGTTTGTATAATGTTTTCCTCTAGTTCTTTTGTATTGAAAAATATGCACTTTAAATTTTTTCTTGACATAGGAATTATTAAATTTTTCCTAATTCATATTATTTTAGGAGTTATAACTGCATAGTGGTTCTTGATAGCTATTAAAGGAATTGAGTTGAAAAGACTGTAGTAAGGCTTGGATTATCAAGATTGGGTAAGGTTACTTATGTTTCTACTTAAACTGAATTCTTGTAATGGTGATATAGTCTCCTACCAACCTAAAGTATTGTAAACACAATTACTCTTTTCCTCAGAGTCATGACTGTGCCATGAAAATGTTACATGTAGAAGATAATGATACGGGTACACCTGGAATCTCTGTGTAACATTTATGTAATCAATGTATCCTAAAAATATATATAGATATATAAAAAATAAATAAAAATTTTAAATTTAAAAAAAAAAAGAAGATAATGAAGATCAGAATGAGTCTAAGCTAGCTCAATGTTGTGCCTAAGATTAGGATGCCTTCTTATTTCTTTTCTTTCTGAGTAGAAAGTAAAATAAACATGGTTAATCTAGACTTTATTGTATGAATCTAATGTGAGAACTGTTCTTTAAAAATTATATTGTTTTGGAGCATCACTAAACCATCCCTTTTCTGTGCTGATACTGAACACCAGTGAAAATGTGCATGAAGGAGAGGAATCAGAGGAAGAAAGTGTTGACTTTAATCTTGTGTGAATAGTTAATGTCCATATGTCCTTTTCTTTTATTGACTACTTAAGGAACTTGGAATTGGAAGTCCAGAAACCTTGGTTCTGAGACTCTTTGACTCTAATTGGGAGTGACCTTGACAAATCAATTATGCATCCTCTCAGTTGCTCAGTTTCATTATATATGAAGTGGCTAGAATAAATTATCTCTAGTGTCTTTGAAACTCTGGAGTTCTGGGATAATTTATTATAAATTCATCTGAAAGGAAAAATTCTTAAGAGAATTGAAAATTTTTGACAAAAAGGGGTTTTAATCTGATTTCACCAGGTGTATGTGAATGTATACACATTTACCATCCTCACCTGCTTGCTCTTTTATACCCTACCCTTCAGAGAGCTTTGCTAATTCCCAAATCTGTAACTTGAGCCCTAGATATTTTTACTTGGACTTTCCACAACTACCCCTGTTTAACATGTTCAAAAAATGCATTTTTCCTTCTTGATTTTTTTTATTTTCCACAACTTCCCTCTGCCCAGACTGGTACAAACACAAGAAAATAGAAAAACAGCAGCAGCAAACTTAAGTTTCTCTAGTTCCATTAGCAGCACTATAGCAACTTAGTCAAATAAGCAACAGCTTAAGGGTCATCTTTAACAATGCTCATCACCCATCAAGTTTGCTGCCTGGTCTTCTTGAATCTCTCTCCAATTTGTATTCTTCTATTCCTACTAGACACTGAAACCAACAGATTTTTTTTAGGAGGTTTTTGTTTTGTTTTGTTTTTTACTCTGTAAACTTTGTAGTCTAAATAAATATTAGGACAGTCAGGATACTTGCTAAAAGTCCACATTTATAAAATGTGAATTACAAGAGGATTTCACAATAAACAATCAAACAAATGATTTTAATGATCTATTTAGCAAGCATTGTTTACATACCATATGTAAACTTTGTAAAGGGGGAACAAGCAAAAAAAAAAAAGAAATAGAAAATATACTTGCTGCTATTAGTCTGTCAAATTAAGGAATTTACATATAAACACATGGATAGGATATTACAAAATAGCGTGTGATAAAGCAGCAGGATAGTAGATGCTGCTGCTCAGAGTGAGCCAGCAGCAGCAGCATCACTTGGAGCTAGTGAGAAATGCAGGATCTCAGGACTCCACTGAGTCAGAATCTGCATTTTAACAAGATTCCCAGGTGATTCATGCATATTTTAAAGTTTGATAAGCCCTGGTATTGATGATTCCTGTGGAGCACTTGTGAACAACACTGTTCTAAGTCTGTGCCCATATAACTAATTTAAGTTCCTAACAACCCCTTAAGGTAGGTACCATTGTTATTTCCCATTTTGCTCTTGAGGAAACATGAGAGGTTTAAATGGTTTATCCAGGGTTCCTCAGCTATTAAGTGGCACAGCTGGAATTCGCACCAAGACTCTGTCATCCTCACTCAACTATGATGCTGTATTCTTTCTCCATATAATGGACTGAGTAAACATGGAGGAAAGCAGCCCACAGCAGGGCTTAGTAAATGGGGAAGACATCTTTGAGGAGAGATGAGTTTTTAGTCAGAAATGAGACTATAGTCCCAAACTACCTTAACATTAAAAAAAAATAATAATACATTCAGTTGTCCATTTGAAGAAACTTATTTCAGAATAGTTGTCTTATGAGATGATTTTGGTGACCACGTATCTTTTCTTGAATGCCAGTAACATCTCTTTAACATTATGAGTATAAATGATGTCTTCATTATTAAAAAGTATTTATTAGAATCAAAGCAAAAGCAAAAGATTTATAGTAGGTGCTCAACTATTTGGAGTTGTCCTTTTTTTTTTTTAAGTCTTCACTGGGTTAATGAGATCTAATATTGGTGTATGCAGTAATGTTTTTTAGTTTGATTGCACATTAACCTATTTTCATCTATCCAACAGACTTCCAGGAAGGAATATGATAGGACTTGTGCTGGGGTATATGTTTAGGGCTGGGAATACCAGAAAACTTTGTATCTTCTACTTGGAAAATATTTCACAGAAAAATTCCAGAGATTTTTTTTGTTTTTGGTTTTTAAATGTATTCTTTCCAGTAACCTATAGTATGTAAATTAAGTTTAATCTGTTTATCATAGAGAAAAATTACTAACATTTTATAGACAAATGGCATATACTCAAATATTTATAGCTGTTTAATGGCATTTTATAGATATTTATTTGAGTTTTGTCTTTATTTTTAATTAAGGGAATAGTGGGGTAGATGTCAGTTCATTGTGGCATTCAGCTTATATTTGCTTGGCTTTTTCATAGTTGGTGACACCCTAATTCCTAGCATGATATATAGTAACCCTTTGTGCTTGACTTCGTTTAACTTTTTGAATTGTTTTTAAAAATACATTTTTTTATTTTTTTTGATCAGCTAAGCTTGTGTATGGTTAAATTTTTGTTTTGTTTTCTTAGAAAAAAAATCCTATAAAATGGCTATTAAATTTCTAGCCAGTGACAATGAGATTTTCTTAGTATTACTTTGAATTCTGTACCTCTTAATTCTTTAAAGTATGTGGTTTTGTTGTTCTGTAGTGTCCTACTAAAATATTCATTTTTTTTTACAGTGTATTGCAAGTTCCACTGCATTACATACAAATATGATTCACTCATTCCTAGCTGTTTGTGGATTCAAACTCATAAATGAACCATTTTTAAGTTAAGTTAATAGTGTATTGACTTCCTTCTGTGTTTTCTGATATTTACAGATTCGAGTGGTGAATGCATTTCGTAGTTCTTTATATGAAGGGTTAGAAAAACCGGAATCAAGAAGTTCAATTCACAACTTTATGACACATCCTGAGTTTAGGATAGAAGATTCAGAGCCTCATATCCCCCTTATTGATGACACTGATGCTGAAGATGATGCTCCTACAAAACGTAACTCCAGTCCTCCACCCTCTCCCAACAAAAATAACAATGCTGTTGACAGCGGAATTCACCTTACAATAGAAATGAACAAGTCTGCTACCTCTTCATCCCCAGGAAGCCCACTACATAGTTTGGAAACATCACTCTGATTGTAAGCTGAATGTTAACACACTAGCTGCATTGTAAAGAAACAAATTGAAACTGGGTCTTTTCACATATTGTGACGGACAAGATAGTATTCTTGTCTGTGGACTTCAACAGAAGACACACTTGTACGAATGTAGATTTATTTTTTTAAAAAAAAAGCAAAGCTTTCTGCCAGACTGAGGGTGCTTTTAGGGGGGTGGGAGAAATGAACTGACAGATAAACAGTAACTCAGCATAAGAGACCTATGGATCATCAGTAGTACCTAAGAATGGTCCTGAACAGTATATTAGCAGAGCTTTAGTTTATCTCGGTCCTTGACGGGAGTTAGGGAGGAGTAAAGCTGGGCAAGACAAAAGAGCCCTGGATCATTGAATTGAAAACTTTAATTTCTGCTGTTGGCTGTTAATAATTTGGATTATTTATGTTTATAAATGATACAGATCTGTTTACAAGGTTTGTAGATACTTTTTTGTTCCTGTTCATAGATGGGAAGCTTCCTTATAACTGATGCAGAGAAAAATTAGTCCTTCAAATACTGCTGTATTTTCAGGATAAAAAAGGGGTGTTTCTATTGAAACTGTACTAAATTTTTGCCTACAATTTACCTTGTTAAATATTGTAGATAAATTGCTAATACTAATAGCCAAATAGATAACACTAATGCTTTGTTAAAAAAAAACAAAAAACAAAAAACATGAACAGTGGTGTTGTAATGAAGTTATGGCATCTGTCCTAATTAGTTTCTTAAATACATTTACTACTTAATGGTTTTGAAACAACTGTTTAATTTTTAAAAATTTTGAAAAACTTGCTAATAACCTTTTGTTCAGAATTTAGTAGACTGTTTAATGCAGAACATCAGCTACATAATGAAAGATGCTTGAAATGCTTTTGTTATTTCAGGCAAGTCAAATTAAATCAAGCTACAAGAGAACCTAAGTCCTTTTTGTTTTTGTCTAAACATGTTAGTTCAGTGATGTCTTGGTGAACTGTGAGTGAACTGTGTTGATTTTTCTAATAAATCCTTAGAAACCTTCATACAGCATGAGGGCTGTTGGCATTTTGAAAAAGGTTAATAAGTAGAAGCATACATGTTTTCCTTTTGTTTTTGAAACTTGTTTGTAAAAATAAATAAATATGCCCTTTTATTAAATAAATACACAGCAATGTTTTTTTAAAAAAAATTTCAGCTTCTTTATTCAGTTCTGCATATATGGTACATCAGTCTGTCTCTTTAACTACAATTGAAATAAATTTCAAGATGGTAACAGCCCTATGAAGTACCACTTTAATTACTTGGTGGTAATCTAATAGAATCAGACTAAGAAAATTATTGAAATTTTACCATTTGACATATTAATCATAGAATTTAGTTTTGTCTAAATTAGCCTCACAGTTAAAAAAAAAAAAATCATCGTCTTTAGTACATTTGTTTAATTAAGTGGCCCAATAACCGATTAAGTAAAATGAGACTTTATGAAAAGGCAGAAAAGGTCCTAAAAACATATATTTAGATCTAATAAATTAACCATATCTTGGAATGCCCATCTCTAAGCCAACTGGATTCTTTAGCTCTGTATTTCTTTCTTTTGTCTTTTTCCTTTTTTTTGCCTGTCTTTACCCTTTAGGAACTGGCCTCGTGTTAGGGACCAGGCTTCACCGGATATTCAATCCTCAAGTTGACAAAGTTTACGAGGACTACTACTACATCTGAGAATGCTGACCCAGCAAAGAAACATTTAGTTGATGGTGCTTGATATTTTTGGTGGGTGGGGGGAAATCTTTTTCTCGCCATCAATTCTTTGCAGTGATCCACTGCAAGTCTTAGAAACATATTGGTTCTGTCAGCATTTGTAACTGTACATTTATTCATCAGGTATTTATAGTGAATCATACTGTAAAAAGAGGTAGCATGATATGCTGGAAAGCATACTAGACTAGGAGTCAAGACTTGGTTTCTAGTTCTGGTTTTGCCATTACCTTGCTGCATGACCTTGGGAAAATCATTTACCCTAAATGAGGGTGGTGGACTAGACTGTCTTGAAGAAGAACCCTTTCAACTCTAAAAATTAACCCTATCAACTGGAGAGCCTACAAGGCATAGGGAATAGAGTAAAGGGAAATGTTTTCAGTTTTATTTTTTATTTTGGTTATGCTTAAATATGATTGTAATTACCAAAAGATTTAGAACTGCATGTGCTTTGGGGGATTTGTATTGAGCTTTTACAGTATTCATTTTTCAACTCAAGGCAATGGCTTTTTACACCTACTCTAATCCATAAACGGGTCTTAAGGCGTCCATGAAGTAGTAGCAAGACATGCTTTAGTGTGTATTTCTCTCTTTGAGACACTAATTTCTACCAGAAATTTCCAGAGCATTATGTAAGTAGAAAGAAATGCAAGCAAGCTGTTAAAGATCTTGGATCCCGTTATATAGTATGTATAGTTGAAATAAGCATCTGTAACTCAATCACTTTTTCTCTTTTATCCTCTAACAAAAAAATTGTTTAATTTTGCATCCCAAATGTTTTTAATCTTTGTATATTTTTTAAAAATCCTTTTCTCCTCATCATTGCCTTTTTTTGTGGTTGTAAATAGACTTACTTGCACTTTGAAGATGAGTTATTCCTTGTCATCTTACAAATATGTGATATGGTAATTTTCATAACAGATGTCAGTTTTGAACCAAGAAATGGTGACTTGTTTATAAGAAAAAAAAATGGCTTCATTTCTGTGAAATTGCTCTTTGAAAATTTCTTTTTACACGTGTAAGCCAACTGAGATACCGTGATGGTGTTGATTCCTTCAAATGATGCTTACCATCTATTTTAGCCACTGAGCCTTTTATTATTTGTCTATTTGTAAAGTTTATTTGTCTTAACTCATTTAATAAATATACTGTTTATCTGTTTCTGAATGGGGACTGAACTTTTTGAATATTGAAATTGATTTGAACATCATATTTTGAAATTACTTTTTTCTACTTGAAATTTTTAAAATCTGATGAAAATTCTATAATGTACTTGAAATGTTATGGTTGTGTTACAGTGAATCAGTGTTCTAATATACATGGCCTTGCTTCTATAATGAAAGTTGGCACATTCTCCCTACCTTACCATTTTCAACACTTGTAGCTCAATAATAGATCATTTCTGCAGCCTATGGTAGTATAATGTATTGGTTTTAGAACAGATGAGTATTTCACATTAACTGTAAGATTTTATTTTTTCATAAAATAATCCAAACTTGTCAATAGCACTTATCTGAACTCTGGTAAAAAATAATAAACTTACCCTTCATTGGTTTATTATAAATTAACATAAAGTAGCAACTTTTCTGAAAAGCTTCGTAAACTTTAAATGATTATGAATACCATATTTTCTATTAGTGTAAATTATTAATAAATTACTGATTATATGTGAGTACCATATTTTTTACCTTAAAGATATTTTCCATTTTGTCTAATTGAATTTTATATCTGTTCTTATTTAATCTGTGCCACTCTGAGACTCTTAAGCTCAAATCCCATATCAGTTTTTATCTTTTTAAATTACTTTACACTTATTTGTAGATCAGGAACAAAAGATACTTTTGTTATCATAATTATGCCCCCTTACTAAAAATAATCTAACATTTTCCCTATTTGTTAGGAAAAACTTTAGCTTACAGATGAATATGCTAAATGCAGGGGATGTTCAGTCTGTATTCTCTGAATTCAAAGTGTGATTATTGAGCAATAAAATATTAATGGCTTCAAAGTGGGGAATTAAAGTGAAAAAAATGTGTGTATGTGCTTATACTGTGTCATTCTCTGGCACAATTTTCTTAACCAGCACTGTATCCCAGGAAACCCAAATCAGTAACACACAGGGCTGGGTTTGAGCTGAATGTAGGAAATCCCTAAGATTCTCTCAATTTTAAGTCAGCTTTGCAAGGACCACAGTTGTTCCAGAACACTTTTCAGATCATTAGGTATAAGCATTCATAGTTCCCTTAGCTATTAAAAGGGATATTGTCACAACATAAATTATTTATGGGGTACTTACTATATGCTAAGCACTTTACATGGATTATGTCAATAGACTAATGAACTATTACCACAACCATTTTACAGATAGGGAAACTGAAGCTTACAGAATTTAAATAATTTATTGTAGGTGACATGGCTAATAGTAGAGCTGGGATTTAAAGGCAGACCCTCTAGAGAACCCATACTTGTAACCACTGGTCTTTGCTGTAGTACTATCCTTGTGTTAACCTGAGCCAGCACCCCATGCCTAAAACTTGAGATTCTTTGGGAAACATGTGGCTCAAGCAGTTGAGTGCCCCCTCCCAAATGGGAGGTCCCAGCTTTGGTTCCCAGTGCCTCCTTAAAAAAAAAAAAAAAAAAAAAAAAATGAAAAATCCAACTCACAGGAGTCAATGTGGTTCAGTGGTTGAACACCGGCCTCCCACATACAAGGTCCTGGGTTCAGTCACCGGTCCCAGTACCTCAAAAAAAAAAAAAAACTTTGCACCCTTCCTGGAGGATAACTTAAGAGACTGAGGCAAAGAATCATTGATTAAGCCTTCCTTTTAAAATCAGACCCTGTTGCTGAAGAATCAAAGATAGCTCAGTAGAATGGTGTTTTCATAGCATACTTTGAGTAGAGAATTTAATGATTCAGTGCTTTTAAGATAGGTATGTTTCTAAACTTCATAGATAAACTTTTAATCTAACAGGTCATTGCTTTATTTCCTAATTTGGAATGGAATATATCACATTAAGAGATACAGTCTGCATTTTTGTTTTTGAAATTTGTGAAACTTTATGGTGTTTTACTTTCAGTTTGATTTTTATTTAATGAAGAATTATTTTGTCCTCCAGCAATATTTTCCTTGGTGAAAATTCTTAATGCTTTAATATGCCCCAAGGGAGTGACTCTATTGTACATTGGATTTCTTTTTTTTTTTAAGGAGGTACTAAGGATTGAATCCCGGACCTCGTACATGTGAAGTAGGTGCACAACTACTGAGCTACACCTGCTCCCATACACTGGATTTTAAATTACCAATTTTTAAAATAAGAAAATTTCAGTCATATTTCACTGTTTTAGTATCATTTTTATATTCTTTTATATTTTCTGTAAATAGGCAGTTGGTGCTCTTCATGGTCTGTAAAATGAGATGCTTTTGCTGATTTTTATAATCTTCAAGGTAACATTGATCTTAGTGAAGATAAAGTGTTTTAATTTTTTTCTGTAAAGCTGCCTTTGAAATCACAAGTATTTCGTCTAAGGCATAGATTGATGAATAGTTTCGAAATGAATATGAAAAAAGAATGAGCTCTCACAGAGGCTTTGTTGCTGGAGGTTATACATTCAATTAGGATGCTTTTAATTTATCTAGTATTCTAAATCTTTTAACCATAAGACTGCTTTTTCAGTTAGGTTCAAATTCTTTGAGAAGGTAAGTATGTATCATCTAAAATCATTAATCTTTTCCTTCTCACTGCTGTTGACTTAGGATCAGTAATAGGGCTCAACATCTCAAGTGTGGTTGGAGAGGAAGTAAATTGTACCAGCAAAGCCATACCAAATTTCTAAAGTCTAGGATGCTTTAAATTTCTGGTAACACTACCTGGAAGTGTTCCTGCCCAGAAAATTGCCTAACTGCCACTGTTTCTTTCATGTCCTTTATCCATATCTGCCCCTCCATTCCTTCAACAAATGCTCAGTACTTGGAGTTCACTCGGTTTTAATGGATCTGGGGAGAACCAAACAAGGTCCTGCCTCTCAGCGAGTTTTATGTTCTAGTGCAGGGGTTCTTAACCTTTTTTGTTCCACGGACCCCTTATTAAGTCCACACTCTACTGTGTATTATTTAATAAATATATCACACCCATACCAACACATCCCCACAAGAATAATGTTTCCTTGAATTTCAACTCAAGCTCACGAACCCCTTGTTAAAGAACCCTTGTTCTAGTGGCTTGGAGAGAGAGACCTATTTCAGGTGATGGGAGTTCCATAAATGTGACCAGAGAAGTCCTCTCAGATAAGGTGACATTTAAGCAGACACCTGATGGAAATGAGGAAGCCAACTGCTTGGCTTTCTAGAAGAGCCTTCAAAGCAGGGGATCCAGTAGATGGTGCTTGACTAGTTTGAAGAAAAGCAGAGACCAGTGTAGCTGGAGTGGACAAAGTGGTAATCTTGGAGACGTAATGGGAGACTCCCTCCCTGTGTGTACGTTTGGCAAGAGTTCAGTTGTTTTGATGAATGAGATGAACTATTGAAGGATTTTGAGAAGCGGAACAAACTAACCTGAACTTTGAAAGGATTCTCAGTTGTTCTGTGGAGATGGATAGACTGGAAGCTAGGAAATCAAATAGGAAACTCACCATTTTCAGACTAACTCCATCCAGCTTAACTTTTTCTGCTCTTGGTAGCCCCCTTCTAAAGAAGTCCCATGGACCCCTAGTCCCTTTACCTGCTTTATGTTTGTCATCCAAATGACAAGGCTGGCCACTTATCCATCCTTTTGTCATTTTTTGTATGGTCATCTCACTAGAACCTACATATTCTCCATATTGACTTCAGCTTATATGCAGTTTCCCACATGGATCACAATAGTTTTTGTGCTTTATGCTGGGTCATTCAGAACATGGTCACAAGTAGAAAATGGCCATTTTTTCCAGCTATTCAGTGTCCAAGATCATGGTCAACATTCTTGTTTTATAAAAGCTCTTTACACCTGCAAAATTTTTTCTTCATATCAAGTATGACTGCCACTCTTGATTCCTCCATCTTCCCGTCTTTTTTTTTTTTTTAAGCCTTGTAATTCTTGTCAACACCATCCTAACTAGTTGGCTGCTGCCTCACTTCTGCTCTGTCATTGACCTAGATGGCTTTGCTCTCTAGACTGTACCACTGTGGTGCATAAACATGAATCACCTTCAACTTTATATCTCTTAGCTTTAGAGTTTGCTCACAATCTTGCTGGTAACCAAAATTCACAATTTTCCAGATTTTCCTCACTCATACTCAATCCCTTAATTTTTCTTTTATTCTTTTCTGGGTCATTTCTTACTGCATTTCTTCCAAACCTTTACATTTTCTTCAGAACCAGGATTTGAGATCTGGCTTGTCTGTCTCTAGAATACATCTGTTCCATTCTACCTCTCACTCAGCCAAACCTATAATTTTTAAATGTATTTTAGCAGACATCTGCCTCTCCTTGTCCTCTTTCATGACTTTTTTTTTTTTTGGCCCCTAAGAACAGAATTTTCAGTCTATATTAAATTATTGTTTTAGTCAATTCATATTACTTTGACTCCTGATTTTGTTATCTAGTTTCTAGTTTATTCACAACTTTTCTCAGCTTAATGCTGCCCCATGCAATAAGCTTTCCTACTTTTGTTTTACAACAAAACTGAAAGACATGAGCAGGATATCATTAATCATTCAACCAATTATGGGGCCATCTAATTAAATGTTTTGTCATCCTACACACAAATAGCCATCAAATCTAAAACTAGATGATTACTTGTTGAAACGCTGTCAACTACATATTTACTGCTTTGCCCACAAATACTTCTTCCTTGGTTTCAAGTACTCGTTTTTTTTGGAGGGAGGTGGGGCAGGGAGGAGGTGGATTCAGTCTTTTTATTTCCACCATTACTACCATAGTCTATTTCCTCTTGTACCTCAGGTCACTACACTTAGGTGTCTTGATGGTTCTTTCCACTTCCCCACCCTCAGTCTCTCCAATCACACATAATCCATAAGCCAATTCAACACATAATCCAAAATCTTCCTAAATCACTACTTTGCCCTCATCATCTCTCCCTTCCTCAGAAAATACATACTATATATACATTGCCAAGAAAAGCTTTGAATGGGGCTTTATTCGCTTTTAGCAACACTTTAACATAACATTATTTTTCAGTAGTAATACAAATTTTTTACAATGACAAGGTCTTAACTTTTCATCTAAACTTGAAATATGGTTGTGAGGGCCTGTGGTAGTCATGGACACAATTGGAAAAGTGGAGGAGCCTGATCTTGATCTGACAATGCAATTTCCCATAACCTTTGTGAAGTTTTCCAGCACTTTCATCTTCTAATCTAGGTATCATATTTTCCATATTTCTCCCTCTAGTGACTCAAATTTTTAAAGAAAATGAGTTACTTGAAGCACAATTTAAAAA
>PVKH010016989.1:0-15557 GCA_004027955.1 Chaetophractus vellerosus | reverse complement strand
CACAAATTAAATAGATTTTAAGCCTGTCCTGCTAGTGTGGAATCTGATGTAGTCATTATTGGGGTTCTCCTCTATTGCTCTCCCCCACCATTGTCCTGGCCTCCCAGGGCTTAAATGACCCTGGGAACATGAGGAGAAGCCTAGTTCTGAGCGGTGTCATGTTTACTGTGATTGCCTCTGTCTACCATGCTAAGGCTGAAAGGGCACTTCACTGTGGGAAACCACTGCTGGGGGTGGGAGGGCTCTCAGAGATGCCCTCCTGCTGCCCTTGTCCCTGCAGGCAGGCTTCTTGGTATGATCTGAGGACAGCATGCTCTGGAGCTGGCCAGTGTCTTCACCCATCTCCGGACACCCCTTTCAGAGGTCTGCTTTCTCAGGAAGCTCTATGGGAATAAGGGCCCAGCCCCCAGGCTCAAAGGACCATACCATCCCCAACCTATATACCTTGCCACTCCTACCTTCCTTGGCTCCCTGTATCTCAACCTTGGAAGGGCCTTTCTTGGCCTTTTCTTTCAAAATGGGATTTAATGGCCCATTTGGGAGCTCTGAATGGATAAAACCCTAGGACCACAAAAGCCTGTTTATTTCTCCTGCACTTAAGGGCTTAGTTTTTAGGCATGTAGTAAAGGGTCTCTTATCCCCCAAGGATGGCCTGCATACTTCCTTGAGGCAGTTGAAACCCAGAAATTACATTTAGTTTTCACATCCTACCATATTCAATTCTCAGTCTCTTGCCTATTTGGAAGATTTTTTGCAAGGCTATCATAGGATACATTAGTTTAAGAATTGGGTCCTATACATCTTGCAAGTGTGAGGCTGCCACACAATCTTAACAACAGCCTTCTCTTCTCTTCTCCTCTCTCTCTGTCTCACTCTCACTCTCACTCTCACTGTCTCTCACACACACTTTTTAAAGACCTGAGAATATTTATTTTGGACAATCCCTTTTAGCAGTTGAAGGGTGGTGGAGAGAGAATCTTTATCTCAGAATGCTAATATTATAAAGATTTTACTCATTCCAAAAGTTTCTTCATACTCTAGAAACTGACTATAATACAACCCAATTGTAGTGTGGAATTTAGCATATGCAAGTACCCCCCTGGCAGTTAAAGATATGGTAACTGGAAAGCCCTCATTATTTGATGAATTTTAAAGTTCAGGCTTCCAACTCTAATTTTTTCTTTTCTATTTATTATTTGGACAGATTTTAATAATAATTTTAAGGGGCCTTTGAATAATGTTAGGTCCCATTTACAAATTTCATTAAACATTTAAACTGTGTGATCACAGTAGATATCACAATAAAGCTTAACCATAAAGAGTTTAGCCAACTCCCCTTGAAGCCTGCTAGGAAATTGGAATAAGTCACACATTACAGAAACCAGTTAGGCTTAATCCTGTCTAATTTCCACTTGAAGATATTTTCTGCATGAATATTTTATCATTCTGAAAGAGCTTGATGAAAACCATATGTTTTATTTCCTGATTCCTAAGGCTTTCAAAGTTATTATTCTAGTCTATCAGGATGACTTAGAAAGTGTGGCATTATTTTGGCAAGTTTTAGGTTATTGAATAGTATATGCAACTGTTTTTTTTTTTTTAATAGGTTCAATTCACTGGCAACACTTGGGAAATAGCTTTATTCTGTTCTTACTACTGATCTCAAATCACATTACATCAAAGAATATCAAAGTGGGTTCTAGAACATTAAATTGAAAACTAGTTAACCATAAGAAATATATCAGTTTCTTCTTCAGTCATCACTTATTTTTAATTTAATATTGAGGCTGGCTTGGGAATTCATACAGTGTTAGTATGCTACATGTATTTGATATGTCTCAAGAATGATTCAGCAAAGCATGTGGGAGTGCATTTGAGGCTTTGAAATAGTCAGTTGGTTGTTCTCCTAGAGCTTGGTTATATGGGCTATAAGCAAAACCTAGCCATACTAGCTTGAAGCCTCGAAATTTTGTATGCACTAAAGAATCCCATCTTCTGCAGAGGGTTAGAAGCAGTGTAGGTAATAGCTAAATAGTGTATTTGATAGAGACATTGATAACTTTTGTCTCTTTATATTCTGAGATTTCCCATTAAAAGAACAAAGGAAAGTCTAGCCCAGAGAGGAAATCTTCCCTAATTTTGGCAGGTTCTTAATAAAGAGTGAGATCATCAAGTCTAGCCAGCCAGTTACAGCCTGGTAATGAACAGGGCAACCTCCAGATGTGGAAGTCAGCACCTCATTCCCATTGTTCTCTAGAAAATAGAAAATGGTGTAATAATAGTTTATTATTATTTAATAATAAGAAAATAGTTTAAGCTTAAATGTGAGAAAAAGTAATATCTCAGTATAGTTGGTGCTTGCTTAACATTTGCTGCTTCAAGGTATGATAGAGGTATTGGTACATCCCTCCCTAACCTAAGCATAATATATAGCACCTCATGACCTATCACAGAGAAATAACTCTAGAGCAGAGAGAGCAGTTGTATGACTTCTCCATATTGAACAGAGATAGGTCGGTTATTACCCTTTTGCAATGTGAACCTAAAATTACAAGCTAAATTCTGACTTAGATTTAATGATAGGAAATAATTCACTTTTAGATCTCCTTTTCGATATGTTATCCTTCTGTCAACTCTTTATTGACATATAACTTCATTGTAAAAGTGCTGGAGGTTCATTTTTCCCTAGCTCAGCAAAAACGTGTAAAATGACTCATCTCTCCTATTTGTTTAAAATTCCCTTTAAGAATAAGCTGCATCTATCCAAACAAACTCAATTTGTAAAAATCAGAAAATCAGGAAGCTATTCCTAATCATTGAAAACTACTCTTAGAATTCTAATATGGAGGCTACATGTTATTCTCAAACAGAAGCAGTCATGACCATTTGCAATAAGCCACTGTTCTGCAAATCTGATTTATCAGTTCACTAAAACTTTTATTTATAAGTGTCACATTTGCATGCATAAAATTGAACTTCTCATTCCAATTCATACTCCCAGTGAGACTTAGAAGTAGGAATCATTAAAATTTCCAGAGTTTTTAAAATTTTATTTGGTATTTATGTTACAGAGCACCAAAAAGGAAATAGTTTTACTTGAAGTTAGTCATTTTGGTGATCAAAACAACAATTTGGTTGAGTTGGGTATATTGTTCTAATTTGGTCTATATAAATAAAATTTGTGGTCTTGAATTTTTATAGCAGTTTAGTTATATAGTGAATCCTTGCGTTCTGAGGCGGCTGTTTGTTTTGCTGTCAGCTAGTTGACCATTACTGGAAGTAAAATGTCAGAACTCTTTTAGTTCATCATCTCACATCTGTACTATTCATAATAAGGATATTTAATTCTAACTTCTGTTTTTAGAGAACCTTAAGTATGTTTATTCATGCCTATTATCTCATGCAGTCCCCTTAAATGAAATTGTTGATATAAGTAAAGCAGATATTTTGGAGGATTTAAGTCTAGAGACTGGTCCAGGATTGAAGAGCTAGTTAGGAGCAGGGCCAGACAGAAAAGACAGGACATAAACCCCTCCTAGTTCTGCAGCACATTCTACTACTACTACAGGGTGCTAGTATTCTTTAAAGGATTGTCTTGAAAGGGCTGGTGGTGGTAAGTGATTAAGCCTCCTCTGGCTGTAAGGCAAACTAATCTCACAGATACAAACTTCTGGATTAAAATTGTAACATCAAAGAATACTGTTTGATAGCAAAAGTGGAGATAGAGATGAGGGAACAGGATGAGAGGGATATAACTTATATCCAGGGAAAGCCTATATCTAGGAACTTTGAGACAAACGTCCTGACTGGGGGCTTCTTCAGTGACCTACTGTAGCTGCAGCCAGGTAGGCCGGCTCTGTGTCTACCTGCCCCTTTGTGCTTTTTCTGTGGATTCCTTTCCCCTGCTGGTTCATATCAGAACGCAAGGGTTCACTATATAACTAAACTGCTATAAAAATTCAAGCCCATAACCCTTTCTGAAGGGCTCCAGCACCTCCCTCCCTTTTATGATTTCTGACCCTTAATAGATTGCACATGCCTTTTGATTGATTCAGATTTTAGAATTTGGAAACTGAAGTTTGTAGATAATCTAACCAAGCCCTTTGTTCAAAGGTGAGTGGAGTGGGGAGATTGCCTTGTTTGAGATGAAACAGCTAATAATAAGCAGTAAGCCTAGAACCAGAATGCCTTCTTCACATCTCTTTCCACTACACGATAGTTCTCTAATGGTTTCATTATGATAAGCCTAACAACACACCAAGAATTAAAGGCCAACTTAAGTCCTTTAAGCAGTTTAAGGAATTTGAGAACAAGGACTTCTTACATTTCCCCATAACAACTACCTATACTGAACACATCGGAAGTTCACAAAACTACATATTGAATTGGCTATTGAGCAAAAGAATTCTGCTACCTGGGTTGGCTATGGCTCCCTCCAACCAAGTAGGGGAAGTTGGCCTCTTCAGTTTGAGAAATCCTCTTCTGTGTTCTGCTATGAGTGTGCTGTGGGCAGTGGTAGCTGTGGGTGGTGGGTACAAAATCAATGTACTGGTGTCACAGGACTGCATACTAACCCTAAATAGTTGGTCATTTATGACAGTGTCCTCCTGAAGCCCTCCTGACTTGCTTGGAATATTGGATGTATAGAGCATGCATTAATAAATAGAAGGACTTCTTTAAGAGGCAAGGCATTCATAGGATGCCTCACAGCAATTATTATTCTGTTTTGCAGATGAATTAAGAGAGCCAGAACTATTAGGTTTTCTACCTCAGGCTGATGGGTTGATATCAAGCAAATAGATACTCTGAAGGACGATGGGACAGGAGGCCTTTTTCTGTATCTTTGCCTTTGCCAGATGTATGTACAAGGAACATTCCATGCCTGAAAGCTAAGTTAGAAAGCCCAAACTGTGTCACTTTAATACACACAGACGTGGAGCATCAGCAAAGGCCCAGAATCAAAGCTGGACTGTGTTATCTCTGCTAACCAGAAACTCTCTCAAGAAAGTACAGTTGGAAAAGCAAAATAGTTTCCAGTTGTGTCTTTGAAGTTGTGTGATATGACATCATTAGCATTTAATACCTGATGTGGATATTTTTAACATAGGGAGAAATTGTAAAGTGATAACATAGATGAACTGTTTGAACAACTACACTTGAGGCCTAAAATATAACCTACATTAAATTTTGTTTTCTTCTTTTACTATGTAGCTGTGTCTGTATTCTGATGCTGACAAATTTTCTTTTTAAGTTAGAGACCTCTACATGCCGGTGATTAAACTGTTTCACATTATGTGATTTTTAAAATCATGCTGTTTCATGTTGTTTTTACAGGATCTATCATTCGCAATATATGTGTGGTAGTGATTAACATGTCTGTGAAAGAACTATTTGCCTCTGTCACCTCCTATGGCTGGTCAAGTGAAATTGATCATCAAAGGCTGGCTTTAATTGGTGACTAGATGAGTTTTTTAAAACTGATTTTTCTTTTTCTTTGCCAGGCCATTGATATGTGGTTCCATGTTTTTATTTGCTATTTGGGCACCTGGATGGGCAGTACTGCAAGCAAAGAGTGCTTGGCATGTAGTAGGTAGAAGGTGCTCAATAGAGGTGTATTGAATGAACTGAATAAATAGAGGAATGAATGACTCAAGAGCATACCACAAAACCGGGAATAACCAGTTAGTGACCTATTTTAGAATCAATGAACGGTAGAACTAAAGTAACATTAGAGGGCACTTAATCTGGTTCCCTGTTGGGAGATAGTAAATGAATGATCTGTTTGCTCTAGAAAATCTTTTTTCCTTTTTTTTTTCCTCCAGGTATAAAATCTTGATTTCAAAACTGCACAATGATATTTTTAAAAAGATGCTTTAGCACATAATGAATGGTACACAAGGTGGAATATACAGTATGACAATTACTTGCACATATGTATATTTAAATAAACTTTTTTTTAGAGCAGTTTAAGGTTTACAGAAAACAATTGTGCAGAAAGTCAGAGAGTTCCTATGTAACTCCTCTTCCTGCCCCACTGTGCACAATTTCCCTTATTATTGGCATCTTGCACTACTATGGTATATTTGTTTCATATGATGAACCAATATTGATACATTATTATTAACTAAAGTCCATAGTTTACATTGGGGTTCACTTTTTGTGTTCTACAGTTCTTTGGGCTTTGACAAATTCATAATGTCATGTATCCACCATTACGGACTCATGCACCATGGTTTCACTGCCCTAAAAAAGCCCTGTGCTGCTCCTCCTGTTCATCCTTTCTTCCCTCTGCCTTGAACTCCTTGCTACCACTGATGTTTTCTACTATCTCTGTAGTTTTTATTTCCAGAATGTCTTATAGTCAGAATCATATACTATGTGGCTCTTTTAGACTGACTTCTTTCACTTAGCAATATGCATGTAAGGTTCCTCTTTGTGAGACTTGATAGCTCATTTTTTTGTTAGTGCTCAATAATATTTCATTGTATGGATGTACCACAGTTTGTTTATCCATTCATCTATTGAAGGGCATCTTAGTTGCCTCTAGTTTTTGGCAATTGTGAATAAAGCTGCTATAAACATTTGTATGCAGGTTTTGGGGGGGTATTGCTTAGGACCACAATTGCTGGATTCTATGGTAAGCCTATATTTAACTTTGTATGAAACCACCAAACTGTTTTCCAAAGTGGCTGCACTTTTTTTTTTAACAGATCAATTTCACTGATACCTATTAATAAAGTATACAATTCATCCAAAGTGTACAATCAATGGTATTTGGTAAAATCACATAGTTGTGCATTCATTGCTTTAGTCATTATTAAAACATTCTCATTATTTCAATAATAATAATAATAATAATAAACAGACAAATGAGAAAATTCTTAACCTCTCAGTCTCTTTACATTTCCCCTGCTATACATAGCTGTTCTTTCTGGCTATTCCTGCACAGTTATTTATTTATTAGGCAGTTATATTGAGATATATTCACATATAATATCATCTATCTAAAGTGTATAATCAGTAGCTTTTAGTATAATCACAATGTTGTGCATTCATCATCACAAAAAATTTTAGAATTACTTCATTGCTTCAAAAAGAAAAACTCTACACCCCTTAGCATGCCTTCCCTAGCCCTACTTAACCACTAATCAAATTTCATCTTTATAAATTGATTTATATTTACATTTTATATGAATGGAATCATATAATTTGTTACACAATATATTTAGTTCATAGTAATGCAGTCATACAGCATTTGTCCTATGTGCCTGGATTGCTTCACTCATCATAATGTCCTTCAGGTTCATCCATGTTGTCATGTGCTTTATGACTTCATTTCTTCTTACAGCTGCATAATATTCCGTTGTGTGAATAAACCACGGTTTGTTTATCCATTCATCAGTTGATGGATACCTGGGTTGTTTCCACGATTTGGCAATCGTGAATAACGCTGTTTTGAACATCGGTGTGCAGGTGTCTGTTCATGTCACTGCTCTCAGTTCTTCTGGGTATATGCCCAGTATTGGTTTTGCAGGATCTCATGGCAAATCTATATTCAGCTTCTTTAGGAACTGCCAAACAGTCCTCCTCAGTGGCTGTACAATTCTACATTCCCACCAACAATGAGTAAGTGTTCCTATCTCTCCATATCCTCTCCATCACTTGTAGTTCTCTGTCTTTTTAATAGTGGCCATTCTGATAGGTGTGAAATGGTATCTCATTTTTTGCATTTCCCCAATCATGAGAGATGTTGAGCATTTTTTCATGAGGTTTTTTTTTTGCCATTTTTATTTCTTCTTTGGACAAATGTCTATTCAGATATTTTGCCCATTTTTTAATTGGGTCATTTGTCTTTTTATTGTTGAGTTGTAGCATCTCATTATATATCATGGATATTAAATGCTTATCAGACATGTGATTTCAAAATATTTTCTCCCATTGAGTTGGCTTCCTTTTCACCCTTTTGATAAAGTCCTGTGAGATTCAAAAGTGTTTAATTTTGAGGAGATCCCATTTATTTATGTTTTCTTTTGTTGTGTATGCGCTGGGTATAAAGTGCAAGAAACCACCACCTACCACTAGGTCTTTAAGATGTTTCTCTACATTTTCTTCTAGTAGTTTTATACTGGCTTTTATATTTAGGTCTTTGATCCATTTTGAGTTGATTCTTATATAGGGAGTGAGATAGGGGTCCTTTTTCATTCTTCTGGTTATAGATATCCAGTTCTTCAGGCACTATTAATTGAAGAGACTGTTTTGTTCCATTAACATGGACTTGGTAGGTGTGTCAAAAACCACTTGACTGGGGAGTGGATGTGGCTCAAGCAATTGAGTGCCCGACTCCCACATGGGGGGTCCCGGGTTCAGTTCCTGATGTCTTCTAAAGAAGAAAAACAAACAACAAGCATACAACAGGCAAAAACAACAAGCAAAAACAATAAGAAGACAACTAGCAAAAAACCAAATGAGCAGAAAGCAAATGTGGCTCAAGCAGTTGAGTGCCCGCCTCCCACATGGGAGATCCCAGGTTTGGTTCCTGGTGCCTCCTAAAGACGACAAACAAACAGCAAAAAGATATCAAACAAAAACAATGAGCAGACAATGAGCAGAAAAGGGGCAAAAACAACAAGCAGAGAACGAGCTCAAACAATGAGGAAACAGACGAGGGAGCCATCTCGGGGGGAAAAAAACAGTTGACCATAGAAGGGAGCTTTCACTTCTGGACTCTCAATTCTATTCCACTGATATATTAATGTGTCTATCTTTATACCAGTCCCATGCTGTTTTGACCACTGTAGCTTTAAAATATTTCAAGGTTAGGCAGTGAAATTCCTCCCATGTCACTCTTCTTTTTTAGAATGTTTTTGGCTATTTGGGTGCACTTTCCCTTCCAAATGAATTTTCTATTTCTGCAAAGTAGGCTGTTGAAATTTTGATTAGCATTGCATTGAATCCATAATAAATCAGTTTGGGTAGGATTAACATCTTCACAATATTTAGTCTTCCAATCCATGAACACAGAATGCCTTTCTATTTGTTTAGGTCTTTATTGATTTCTTTTAGCATTGTTTTGTAGTTTTCTGCAGATAGATCCTGTACTTCTTGGTTAAATTTATTCCTAGGTATTTGAGTCTTTTTGTTATTATACATGGAATATTTTCCCTGATTTTCTCCTCAGGTTGTTCAATACTAGTGTACAAAAACATTCCTAGTTTTTGCTTGTTGATCTTGTATTCTACCACTTTGCTGAACTCATTTATTAGCTCAAGTAGTTTTGTCATAGACATTTCAGAATTTTCTAAATATAGGATCATGTCATTCACAAATAGTGAGAGTTTTACTTCCTCTTTTCCTATGTGAATGCTTTTATTTTTCTTGTCTAATTGCTCTAGCTAGAAGTTCTAGTACAAGGTTAAATAACAATGGTGACAGTGGGCATCCTTGTCTTTTTCCCGGTCTTAGAGGGAAAGCTTTCACCCTTTTCGCATTGATTATGATGTTGGCTGTGGGTGTTTCATATTTTCCTTTTATCATATTGAGGAGTTTTCCTTCTTTTTTATCTTTTGACGTGTTTTTATCAAAAAAAGATGTTAAATTTTGTCGAATGCCATTTCTGCATTGATTGAAATGATCATGTGGTTTTTTTTCCCTTCAATTTGCTAATGTGGTGTATTATGTTGATTGATTTTCTTATGTTGAACCAGCCTTGCATACCAGGAATAAAGCCCACTTGGTCGTGTTGTATTTTGATATGCTGTTGGATTGTATTTGCAAGTATTTTGTTGGGAAATTTTGCAGTTATGTTCATTAGAGAGATTGGTGTGTAACTTTTTCTTGGAGTATCTTTATCTGGCTTTGGTATTAGGGTGATGTTGGCTTCATAAAATGTGTTGGGTAATTTTCCTTCCTCTTCAATTTTTTAGAAGAGTTTAAACAGGATTGACATTACTTTGTCTTCAAATGCTTGGTAGAATTCACCTGTGAAGCCAACTGGTCCTGGGCTTTTCTTTCTTGGGAGATTTTTGATGACTGATTCAGTCTCTTTAAATGTGATTGGTTTGTTAAGTTCTTGTATTTCTTGTATCATCAGTGTAGGTTGTTTGTGCATTTCTATGAATTTGTCTAGTTTGTTGGCATGCGTTTTCTCATAATATCCTCTTTTTTTTTTTCAAAATAATGGAAGCCAATTTTACTTATGTTTATTGCTTCAAATATCTTTTTTTTTTACATATCCCCCCCCCCTTTCTGCTTGCTCTTGCTGTGTGTCCATTCTTCTTGTATTTTTCTATGTCTGCTTCTTGTCTCCCCCCATCTTTGCGGGGACGCGCCAAGTTGGCCCTCTGCGCAGGCGGCTCGCTCCGTTCGTGGGTGGCTCCATTCCGTTTCCGTGTTTTGCGGGCTGCTCGGCTTCCGTGATTCGCAGGCGGCAGCTCCGTGTTTCACGGGTGACTTTGCCCTGCCCGTGGCAGCTTTTTGCCTTGCCCACGGTGGCTTTGCCCCGCCCACGGCAGCTTGCCTTTTCTCAGGCCATCTGCCTGCTCAGAGAGGTCCCCGGGAACAGAACCCGGGGCCTCCCATGTGGTACACCAGCGCCCTTATCCACTGGGCTATCCAGCCGGCCCCCATAATATCCTCTTATGATCCTTTTTATTTCTGTGAGGTCAGTCGTAACTTCCTCCCTTACATTTCTGATTGTATTTATTTGCATCTTCTCTCAGTTTTTTGGTTAATCTTGCTTAGGGGTCTGTCAATTTTATTGAATTTTCTCAAAGAACCAGCTTTTGGTTGTGCTGATTTCCTCTATTGTGTTTTTTTTGTTTTTTTTTTTGCCTCAATTTCATTTATTTCTGCTCTAATATTTATTATTTCTTTCCTTCTGCTTGCTTTGGGATTGGTTTGCTGTTCTTTTTCTAGTTTCTCTACTTGTTCAGTTAAATCTTTGAGTTTAGCTCTTTCATCTTTTAGGAATTTAGGGCTATAAATTTCCCTCTCAAGACTGCCTTCACCATATCCCATAAGTTCTGAGAAATTGTATTCTCATTTTCATTTGTCTCAATATATTTCCTGATTTCATTTGCAATTTCTTCTTTGATCCACCGATTATTTAGGAGTGTGCTGTTTAGCCTCCACACATTTGCAAATTTACCTCTTTCCTGTCTATTATTATTTCTAGTTTCATTCCGTTATGATGTGAGAAGGTGCTTTGTATAATTTCAATCTTTTTATAATTCTTGAGAGCTGCATTGTGTCCTGAAATGTGGTCTATCCTGGAGAAAGATCCATGGACACTTGAGAAGAATGTATATGGATGCAATGTCCTGTATATGACTGTTAAGTCTAACTTGTTTATCATATTGTTCAAGTTCTCTGTTTCCTTGTTGACCTACTGTGTAGTTTTTCTGTCTAATGATGTGAGTGGTATATTGAAGTCTCCAGCAATTTTTGTAGACTTGTCTATTTCTTCCTTCAGTTTTGCCAGAGTTTGTCTTATGTATAGATAATTACAACTGTTAAATCTTCCTGGTGGACTGTCCCTTTTATTAATATATAATGGCCTTCTGTATCTCTTATAACATTTTTGCATTTAAAGTCTGTTTTATCCAATATTAGTATAGCTACCTCTGCTCCTTTTTGGTTACTATTTAGTGGAATGTCTTTTTCTAACCTTTCACTTTCAGCCAGTTTGTATCCCTGGGTTTAAGGGAGGGGTTCTGAATAAGGGGTCTGTGAGCTTGAAGTTAAATAAAAACACACACACACACACACACACATTATTCTTCTGGGGATGTGTTGGTGCGGGTGTGATATATTTATTAAATAAAACACAATATAGTGTGGACTTAGTAAAGGGTCCTTAGTTTTCACCTGACTGGCAGAGGGGTCTGTGGAACAAAAAAGGTTAAGAACCCCTTGTCTAAGGTGAGTCTTTCGTAAGCAGCATATGGGTGGCTCATATTTTTTTTTATCTATTCTGTCAGCCTATATCTTTTGATTGAGGAATTTAATCCATTCACATTCAATGATATTACTGTAAATGCATTCTTTACTTCCACCATTTTATTCTTTGGTTTTCATATACTATATCATATTTTCATCTGTCTTTTTACTCTTTTGGTTATCCCTTTTGCTATTCTTTCATCTGTACTCTTCTCCAAGCCTCTCTTTCCTGCCTTTTTCTTTCAGGCTGTAAGGCTGCCTTTAATATTTCCAGCAAAGGTGGATTCTTTTTTTACGAACTCTCTTTGTTTGTTTGTGATATTTTAAACTCCCCTTCACATTTGAAGGACAGTTTTGCTGGATAAAGAGTTCTTGGCTGGCAGTTTTTCTCTTTGAGTATCCTAATTGTATCATACCACTGTCTTATTGCCTCCATGGTTTCTGATGAGAAATCCATGCTAAGTCTTACTGGGTGTCCCTGTGTGTGATGGTTTGCTTCTCCCTTGCTGCTCTCAGAATTTTCTCTTTATCTTTGACATTTGACATTCTTAGTAGTATGTGTCTTGGAGTCTGACTATTTGGATTTATTCTGATTGGGGTACGGTGTGCTTCTTGGATATGTAAGTTCATTTCTTTCTTGAGAGTTGGGAAGTTTTCTGGTATTATTTGGCTGCACCTTTTTTCATTCCCACCAGCAGTGCATGAGTATTTAAAAATCTTTCAAAAGAAGATTCTAATATTGGAAAGGACACCAAGTTTATAGTTAGATGATCTGGATTCCATGGCCATCTAACCACTTGTGTTTTTGTATGACCTTGAATATGTTACTCAGTCTCAGATCTTCAGTTTTTCTCCTGTAAAGTAAGGGTAAAATAAAACAGTGGATGTGAAAGTGTGGGGTTCATGTATTTAATCTTCCCAGCACCCTTCTCCACCTCTCCATACTATACACCCATCCTAACCACAGGGCACATGGCCCAGACTGCGCCTCTCCTGGCATCTCACTCACCTGAACACTGTGATTGGCCAAGGAGGCTGGCTTATGATTAAAGCTGGGCCAATAAGAGTCTTTCTGTGGAATTTTTCAAACCCAAACTGACAAGATCTTTTCTTCTAGTATTTTATGTTGTAAAATCTGAGTTTGGAGTAGCTAGTAGCCAACCTCTACCTTCCCAATCCTGCTGCAGGAGAGAATAAGAGGATATAGAAATTAGTAGAGATATAAAGCAGAGATGCAAGACAGATGAGGATTAGTTTCTGGTTTCACTTGCCCCTGAGACAAACCTAGGTATTATCTTTACAGTAGGTTTTTTTGTTTATAGCTTAAACATTCCCATATAGGGTTAAGGTAGTTTGTTGGGTTTTTATGACTTGCTAGTGGAAGAGTTTTCAACTAACCTAGTAAGCAATAAATCGAACAAACAAGATTCATGGGATCTAATGAGAGAGCACCTTTGTTTTTTTTTCCCACATCCAATTAAAATGTTTTCAAAAGAGTTTAAGTCCTTCCCCTACCCCAGGATGGAAACTCAGGCACTCTTATGATTTTTCTGATAATCTGTAATTAATATGCTTTGCCACAGTGACTTTTAGGTCACAAATACAGTCTCAGATGGAGTAGAATGGCCAGTTTCATGAAGTAATCAAAACTTGGAAATTGATGTGAAGTTAAATCTTCTGCCTCCTTCCCTCTTCTAGCTAAGGCCTTCGGCAATTGGAAACCTTGCCTTAAGTTTCCACTAGAGAAACTTAACCCTGCCAGGGTCTAAGCAGGAAATGGATGGAAAAGGTGAGGAAGAGAGGGCAGGAAAGTCCTTACCTGACTGGCAGTGACACAAAATGGCTTTATGCTCTCAGCTCCTCGTCAGTATTTAAAGCTGACTTTTTCTCTTCTGGTCACTTTTGTGAGGTTTTCAGCCACTGAGGTGAAGGGAAAAGCATCCTCTGCGCCACCCTTCCCTCTGTAATGTGTGAGAAGGGCTATATAACCACAGCATTCTCTCAAGAATCTTCTTCAGAAATCTTCCCTTAATGTCCATACTCTTGTCCCTTTCATTTCTGAATGTGGGTTAGAGCTTTTTAGAATCATTAAGCAGGTTGCTGAATATTTCTTTTAAAATTTTACAAATTGGCCTTGACCCTCAAATTGGAATTTTATGACTATAATATCTTTGTACCTCAGTTGAAGCTTTCAATATGACAGACCTTTAAAAAGTGCTTTATAAACTGTGAAGTGCTATACAAATGTAGGAAACAAACTCCCCTTGGTCAAAAATGGTACAGGGACTGAATGAGACAGAACAGAGAATAAGATGCAGCTGACCTTCTTGAAGCAGTAAACATTTGCAAGAAATTTATGTAAGGCTGGTCTGGATGATTTTGTTTTGTGTCTCGTTAATACATACTTTATTACTTAGTTTAGGTAGATTCGTCAGTAATGTGCAGCTTTCAGTTGCTCCTGCTCTCCTAAGTAAATGTATAAATGGCAATAATAAAGACTGTAGGGGGCCAATAATTGAAATGAAAAATTAGAGCCACCCAGAGAGCCTGCATTTTTCTCCTTTTTGGTTTAGGCAGCCTATAGTGCCTAACATACCATGTCTACATATTCACATTGGTTTTTGTGGTTGTAGTACTTTACCAATGTGTACAGACTGATTGACGATCTTGTACTCCATTCAAGCTCTTTCTTCAACAAGAGCTGAAGAATCTGTCAGAGCAAAGTAGAAATCAAATGGGAAGCTAAACTTGTCACTTGGAATCCACAAATCCTTATTCATCCATTTAATTCATTGAACAATTATTTACCGAACACCTGCTATTTTCCCAGGCACTATGCTAGCCACTGAGTCTATATTGGGGAACACAAGACAGATCCCTGCCCTTATTACAAAGTTTGCAGTCTAATGGAGGAGGCAGGCATTAAACACTCATACACAATTGCAAATTATGCTAAGTGCCAAAAAGAAGAAGAACTGGATGAGGGAGGGCAGCAGTATCCTAACTTAATTTGGGGTATGGGTGAAAGACATTCCTGACAGATATATAAAGGGGGATCTCACTATTTGTCCAAGTTTGCAGTTCATGCATATTCCTAATTATTCAGAATCAGTAGTTCTAAGTGAAATAATTACATTTTATTAGAACATACTACTTTTCAAGGGTACAACACAGGCCTGTTTTTCCAAAATGTCTGCTCATTCAGATGCTCTTGACTCTTTTGCCAAGTAGAGCTTAGAATTTGCTTAAAAAGACTATATTTGGAAACATCACTGTTTATTGGAAGAGAAGTTTGTGTAAAAAATTTTCTCTTAAGTGGTCAATTCTGTCTTTTCA
Organism: Chaetophractus vellerosus; assembly: GCA_004027955.1. Classification (NCBI taxonomy): domain Eukaryota; kingdom Metazoa; phylum Chordata; class Mammalia; order Cingulata; family Chlamyphoridae; genus Chaetophractus; species Chaetophractus vellerosus. The sequence goes on along the minus strand of PVKH010016989.1, from coordinate 284 downwards.
GAGCATTCAAGTAAAAAATCTGTAAAGAGTTATCAGTATAAAATAGGTTTTGCTTTGACAAATCTAATAATATTCATGTAGAAATCTCCCTCTTGTTTGACAATGGAAATGTTTTTCCCTGAGTTACAATGGATTCTAGATAATAAGATTTCTAAATAAATGCAGTTGCCAAGTATATTAATTTCTTATGGACTATGTTCTGGGTTGTTTTTCACTGTCAGCTTTTTCTGGACAGAGAGAAATATTGAATGGGAAAACAAAACCAAAAACCAAACAAACAAACA
>PVKH010016988.1:0-15554 GCA_004027955.1 Chaetophractus vellerosus | reverse complement strand
GCAACCAGCAAGCCAAGCAAGCTCCAAATGTACAGAAGCAGATATTTGCGGTTAGCTGCAGATAGGAACAGTTTCTAACTATTCTATTCTATTCTTGTTGGTCAGGCTTTTGCAGCAATTGGAGACAGTTCCCAGAATTGTACTGAGAAGAAAGGGGGGAAATTGAGACAGTTCCCAGAATTGTACTAGGAAGGGGTGACCATAACCTTTCTCCATGACACTTTTTGCCAGTGCCACACATTTTTAGCACTGTGGCTAGGTATTATGATTTAAAGTCAGGAAGTGAGAGTCTTCCAACTTTGTTCTTTTTAAAGGTATTTCTGGCTATTCAGGGCCCCTTACTTCCAAATAAATTTGATAATTGGCTTCTCCATTTCTTCAAAAAAGGCTTTTAGAATTTTTATTGGGGTTGTATTGAATCTGTAAATCAATTTGGGTAGAATTTACATCATAATGATATATATATATATAGTCTTCCAATCCATTAACACAGAATGTCCTTCCATTTATTTAGGTCTTCTTTGGTTTCTTTTAGCAATGTTTAGTAGTTTTCTGAATAAAGGTCCTTTACCTCCTTGGTTAAACTTATTCATAAATATTTCATCTTTTAGTCGCTATTATAAATGTAATTTTTTCCCTGACTTCTTCCTCAAATTGCTTATCTTTAGTATAAAGAAACATTACTGACTTTTGCATATTAATCTTGTAGTCTACCACTTGGCTAAACTCATTTATTAGACCTAGTAGCTTTGTCGTAGATTTTTCAGACTGTCTAGGTATAGGATCATATCATCTGTGAATAACAAAAGTTTTTCTTCTTCCTTTCCAGTGTGGATGCCTTTTATTTATTTTTCTTGTCTAATTGCTCTAGTTAGAACTTCTAGCACAATATTGAACAACAGTGGTGAAAATGGGCATACTTGTGTAGTTCCTGCTTTCAGTTGGAAAGCTTTCAGTCTTTCACCTTTGGGTACAATATCAGATGTGGATTATTCCTGTCTTTTATCATATTGAGAAAGTTTCCTACTATCCCTATCTTTTGGAGTGTATTTATGAGGACAGGATGTTTGTAATACACCTTTTATATCTCAATCAAGATGATCCTGTGGCTTTTCTTCTTTGATTTATTAATGTGGAGTTTATACTGATTGATTTTCTTGTGTTGAACCACCTTTGCATACCAGAGATGAAACCCACTTGATCATAATGAATAATTCTTTTAATGTGTGGTTGGATTCATTTAGTGAGTATTTTGTTGAGGATTTTTGCTTCTGTATGCATTAGGGAAATGAGTCTGTAATTTTTTTTCCATGGTATCTTTATCTGGCTTTGATATTAGGGTGATGGCTTCATAGGATGAGTATTGTAGCATTTCCTCCTGTTCAAGTTTTTGGAAGAGCTTGAGCAAGATTGGTATTTAATCTTCTTTGAATGATTGGTAGAATTCACCTGTGAAGCCATCTGTCCTGGGCTTTTCATTTTGGGGAGGTTTTAGATGACTGTTTCAATCTCTTTGCTTGTGACTGGTTTGTAGAGGTATTGTATTTCTTCTAAGATCTGTGTGGATTGTTCGTGTGTTACTAGTAATTTGTCCATCTCATCTACAGTATCTAGTTTGTTGGCATACGGTTGTTCATAGTATCCTCTTATGATCTCTTTTATTTCTGTGGCATTAGTAATAATGTCCCTCCTCTGTTTTCTGATTTTATTTATTTGAGTCTTCTGTCTTCTTTTCTTTGTCAGTCTAGCTAAGGGTTTGTCAATTTTGTTGATCTTCTCAAAGAACCAACTTTTGGTTTTTGAGTCTCTCTATTGTTTTTTGTTGTTGTTGTTGTTCTCAATTTCATTTGTTTCTGCTGTAATCTTTGTTACTTCTTTCCTTCTGCTTGCTCTGGGATATGTTTGCTGTTCTTTTTCTAGTTTCTTCAGGTGTGTAGTTAGGTCTTTATTTTAGATCTTTCTTCCTTTTTAATGTCGGCATTTACCACTATAAATTTTCCTATCAGCACTGCCGTTGCTACATCCCCAAAGTTTTCATATGTTGTGTTCTGATTTTCAGTCATCTTGATATACTTACTAATTTCTCTTGAATTTCTTATTTGACCCACTAGTTGTTTAAGAGTGCATTGTTTAACCTTCATATCTCTGTGCATTTTCCAATCCTCCAACAGTTATTGATTTCCAGCTTCATTCCATTATGCTCAGAAAAAGTGCTGTGTATTATTTCAATCTTTTTAAATCTGTTGAGACCAGTTTTGTGACCCAACATGTTCTCTATCCTTGAGAGTGCTCTATGAGCACTTGATAAGAATGTACATCCTGCTGTTTTGGGGTGCATTGTTCTGTATAAGTCTGTTAGGTCTAGTTCATTTATCAAATTGTTCATATTCTCTATTTCCTTATTCATCTTCTGTCTGGATGTTCTATCTAGTGATATGAGTGGTGTATTGAAGTCTCCAACTATTTTTGTAGAGACATCTATTTCTCCCTTCAGTTTTGGCAGCCTTATGTATTTTAGGGCATCCTGGTTAGGTGCATAGATATTTATGATTGTTATTTCTTCTTGTTAGATTGCTGATCAGTACTTTTGAGATAATCTGTCAAACCCAGCTGATTATCTCTGCTAAGAATGAGGTGAAACTTCTTCATATAGTTTTCTTTTACTTATTTCTTCTTAATTTTGTATGTAATTACTTTAATCTCTCAGTAGTTTATTTCCTGATGCTCTTTCCAAACAGGTTTAGTGATGTTCCTAAATAATATTTAGATTGAATTGGTTACTCTCTGAAAGAAATGGAAGAAAAGCAATCCATTTCACCACCAGCACTTTCTTCCCAACACTCTCTCTTTCACACAAACACACGTATATGTTTTGTCTATAATGCTAGAAGTTGGAAAATAGTTGAGAAATACTAGGCTAATGAACTTAAACAAGTATCTCAAAATATTTTCTGATTATAACAAACCTGCATTGGAGTTGCTTTTACATAAAATAACTCTGGCTTTATAGAGTATATTACTAGTCACATCCTAGAGTAGACTAAAAATAAAGAAGTGAATCTGGAATAATACATTTTAGTGGTTAGTTCTTAATGACAGTCTCTGGGCAGAGAGGTTGGTCTGACTGGAAAACAGAGCCATCAGAGTGAGAAGGGAGGAAACATAAAATGTAGAGAAACAATGAACTCAAGTCTGTTGTGAAAGATAGGTTGGCAGAATGAAGATGACCCTACTTCATTTCCTGGAAAAGACCCAAACTCCATTTGGGCTTGAACCCTTGTTTACTCTCTGAGTACTTGGCAGGTATAAGCAGCAAAAAAGAATGTCCTAGATGGGCCGTCCATTTTCAGCCTTTTTGAATTATAAATGTGAACTGGGCTCAAATGATGGAAGGCTGAAAACCTTAGCCTTTTGATAATGAGAGAATAATTTGAAACCAAACAGATATCATCAATCTTCAACTGAGGCCTGTCAGATAGTGCAGCTGACAATTGGCTCATTCTCTTCAAAGCACACTTGTTTGATATTGTGTGGTTTTCTTATTTTTTCCCTTTTCTGTTCTGTAATCCACTTGATAGAAGAAGGATCTCAACATGTATTATCATGTCTTATAAAGAGAGTTGCTTGAGATTGTAACAATTTCTTTACCCGGACAATTTTATTTATATGAATTAATAAATATAATTTGCAATCAGATTTTTAAATTATAGACATAGATTTATAAGCAACATCCTCATTTCACAATTAGGAAAAGTCTGGAGGAGATTTATAACTTCCTTATGACCTAACAGCAAATTTGTGATTGGGATAGTATAGGAAACCGAGTCTCCTCACACTAAGTCCTTCATTTGATCAAACAATAATGCCGCCTGCTTAGAGTTCAGGCATGCCTGGTTTTATTGTGCTTCCCTTTATTATGTTTCACAAATATTGTGTTTTTAACAAATTAAGGGTTTATGGCAATCCTTCATCGTATAAGATTATCTCTGCCATTTTTTATAAAAGCGTGTGCTCACTTCTTGTCTGATAATTCTCACGATATTTCAAACTTTTTCATTATATATTTTATTAATATATCTGTTATGTGATCTGTGATCAGTTATCTTTGATGTTACTATTGTAATTGTTTTGGAGTGCCGCGAACCACACCCGTATGAAATGGCAAACTTAATCGATAAATGTTTTGCATGTACTGACTGCTTCACCGACTGGCCATTCTCCCATCTCTCTCCCTTTCCTCAGATCTCCCTATTCCCTTAGACACAACAATATTTAAATTAGTCCAATTAATAACCCTACAATAGCCTCTAAGTCTTCAAGTGAAAGGAAGAGTCACGTCTCTCACTGTAAACCAAAAGGTAAAAATGATTAAGCTTACTGAGGAAGGTATGTGAAAAGCTGAAATTGGACAAAAGCTAAGGCTTTTGTACCAAACAGTTAGCCAAGTTTTGAATGCAAAGGAAAAGTTCTCAAAGGAAATTAAAAGTTCACACAAAAATGATAAGAAAGTGAAACTGTCTTATAGCCAATACGGAGAAAGTTTTAGTCATCTGGATAGAAGGTCAAACCAGCTACAGAATTCCCTTAAGGCAAAGCCTAATCCAGAGCAAGCCCCTAACTATGTTAAATTCTGTGAAGGCTGAGAGAAGTGAGGAAGATGGAGAAGAAATGTTTTAATCTAGCAGAGGTTGGTTCCTGGGGTTTAAGGAAAGAAACGGTCTCCATAACCTAAAAGGGTAAGGTGAAGCAGCAAGTGATGTAGAAGGTACAACAAGTTATCCAGAAGATGAAGTTAATGTCATTGATGAAGGTGGTTACACTAAACAGCAGATTTTCAACTAAACAACCTTTAATTGGAAGAAAATGCCATCTAAGACTTTCATAGCTAGAGAGAAGAAGTCAATGCCTGGCTTCAAAGCTTGAAAGGACAATCTAACTCACATGTTAGATGCTAACGCAGCAGATGACTTTAAGTTGAAGCCAATCTTCATTTCCATTCTGAAAATTCTAGGGCTCTTAAGAATTATGTTAATCCTAATGCACAGAAATGCATGCATATTCCTAAACATGTAAAAAATGATATTCATTTGCAGCATTACTCAAAGAGCTTTAAAAACAGGCAAATGACCATTAACAGTAAAGTAGAAAACCAAAGAGTAGAACAGATAAATACTATTTATTTGGCAGTGAAACTCATTCTACTATACTATACAAAATGGACGTAAAATCAAGAAAAACAAGGCAGAAACAAAGGAACACATTCTGTATGATTCCATTTATATCAAGTTCAAAAACAGGCAAAAGTTTTATCATGCTAGAAATCATATAACAGTGGAGACCCTTTGGGATACTTATATTCAATTTTGGATAGTACTGGTGGTTACACAGGTGTGTTTACTTTGTAATAAGTCATCGAGTTGTAAACTTATGATTTGTGCCTTTTTATCTGTATGTCATATTTGAACAATTTTTAAAAGAGCAATAAAAACCTCTTTCTCTGTCTTAATATTTTGCAGCAACTGCTCTACTCTAAGATTTCCCGGAATTCCCTGTCTCTCTCCTCTTTCTTCTCTGGCTGAGATCTTTACTACACAGATGCACGTACCTTCTTTCTTCAATATTCCTTTTCTCTTGGTTCCCAGATTCCACAGAATTAGTAAAATTTGGGTGGCTTACCTCATAAGGAAGAAGTCCCCTCCTTAGAAATCAGAGTTGGGGCCGGCTCGATAGTCCAGTGGATAGGGCACCGGCATACCACATGGGAGGCCTCAGGTTCGGTTCCCGGGGACCTCTCCTAGCGGGCAGACCGCCTTGAGAATGGCAAGCCACCATGGGCGGGCCAGAGCCGCCGTGGGCAGGGCAAAAAGCTGCCACGGACAGGGAAAAAGCCGCCATGGACAGGGCAGGTCGCCCGCGAATGGAGCGCAGCCAGCCACCATCGAACTGAAAAGCCGGCCGTGAATAGAAGCAGAAGCCGCCCACAAGCGGGGAAAAGCCGCGCCTGCGCAGTGACCAAGTCTCGGTGCGTCGCCGCAGCGGGGGGGAAGGGGAGATACGTAATAAAAATTTAAAAATAAATAAATAAATAAAATAAATCAGAGTATGAAACACATTCATAATTGTTTTTTAAATTCTTTTAATGTTTAACTAAAATTATAAAGTTTTTTAGTAAAATTTATATATGAAAAGAATAACAATTGAAGACAGCATTAGCCACCATATCATTCTGAATTATATGATCAGACAAATTTGGAAGTAGGATCTAGAAGGAGAGAAAAAATAGGTCATGGAAGTTTTAATGGAGTGAATGAATATTATTTTTCATGGTAGCAGGACAGAGTATAGGACTCTAATGTAAAAAAAAAAAAAATCTGGACCTGATTGAGAAAGAGGAAACATTACCCAGGCTTGCCCTAAACTGAACCGTCTGTTCCTTAACTCCACATGTTTAAAAAGAGACTTTTAAAGAGTAAAAATCCTAAGTATTCTTCTTGTTATATCTGTTTTTGGTTTGTTTGTTTTTTTTGTTTTTTGTTTTTTTGTAGCCTGATTACCTGGAAGGTAGAACCGTAAATTATTTATATGTTAGGTATATCAACTATGACTTCAGGTCACCAAAATAAAACATTGAAACATAGAGGCTATCATAAAAAAAGTCTACATTTAGAAATATTTTTTTACTCTCTGTTACACTACTGGTTTCTATAGGTACATAAACTATTGAAGAAAAGTTTTCTCTACTTTTTCTTTCATTGTATTTCTTATTTGCTCATAATAAGTTAAATATTCAGGATTCCTGTCAAGATGCTTCTCATCATAGCACAGTAATTGCTCTTCAAAAATACTTATTCTTAATTGTTTGCAACACCCACTCATGTCATTTTCAATGTTTCCACCCAATTATGACTCATTCAATCAGGTCAAGTATATGAGTGTAGGAAGCCACAATAGAAATTTAATAACAATTATTTCCCCCAAAATGGAAACAAATGTACAGAAGTTATGTTACAAGCCTGGCAGGAGATATGAGTTGGAGGAGAGAGAAGAAAATTAAAACATACAAAGTGATAATCATAATGTGAAAACATGACACCTAATATGCCACAGGGAAAAAAACACATTAAATATATTCACAACACTACACTGAATGATTAACAGATTATTTTACTACACAATTTTTTCTTTATTTTTAAAGAAGCTTTAGTTTACATAAATATTACATCAAAAATATAGGGGATTCCCATATATCCCACCCCAAACACATGCACTTTTCCCCATTAACATCTTCCATTCCGGTGGTACATTGTTGCAACTGATGAACACATATTGAAGTATTGCTACGAACCATGGTATACAGTTTACTTTATGGTTTACACTTTGCCCAGCACAATTTTATAGGTTTTGACAAAATGGTCTGTATCTGTCATTGCAATACCATGCAGAACAATTCCAATGTCCTAAAAATGCCCCATGTTACAACTATTCTTCCCTCTCCCTCCCCTCAGAACCTCTAGTGCCCACTGTCTTTATATCAATGTTACAAGTGTTTCCATTACTAGAATAATTCACCGCTTATGTTTGTTCCTCAATCTTGAGGATTTGGGGATGGTGACGCCCACTCTGATTCTGATTGAGAGGAGGCTTAGATCCCATTGGGCAGATAGATGGAACCGCCTTGCTTGCAGTTGTGGATACTCTCTGTTTTTGGGCTGGGTGGTATCTATCATCATCCTTTTGTTAGTTGTCCTGGATGAGTCTGATGAACTGGAGAGTAGGTATTGGCTGCAACTCTGCTGAGATTCAGGGCTCAACCGGCGTATGAACAACCAGAAGATTTATGTCTTTGGGACATATATTTAATGGGTTAGTGCTAATTATAGGTTCAAATAAAAAGGACAGAAGAACCATATGTAGAAAATTATAAATGAGTCTAACTCCTGATACACTGGGGAGACAGATTATCATATATTCCACGGTAAATACTGATGGGGTGCCGATTTCCTGGGGTTGTCTGCCCTGCCTAGTCTAGATGTCTCTATAGCCCTCAGGAGTACCCCTGCTTGAGGCACTGTTTACTGTGGCAGTCAGTGAGAGCCTCCTGAGGTTTGCATATGTTTAACCTCTGGAATGACCTCCTGACTCACTTTGAAATCTCTTAGCCATAAAAACTCATTTGTATTTAATATTTCTCTGTTTTGATCAAGGTCTTTTTCCATATATATCACTAGGATTAATAGCTTTTAATGTGAGTATTCTCCCATATCAAGTTAAACACTTAAAAGGTAGAGAAATTTCAGAGGAAGATCATAAAGGCAAACTTTGGCAAACTCCTGAGAGTGATTTATATTACACTGGATAGTAAAATACATCAGAGAACACTTTAATAATTTCTAGGTTGGATTTGAAAATTTTTAATTTTTAATATTTTAAAAGAAAATAAATTTGTATATAAACATTCTAGATAAATGAGCTCTTCTAAAACTGCTCACTCTACTGACATTATGTATTGTGTCTAACATAATCAACATTTGTATTCATTTTTATGATTAATATATGAATGAGATCATTTAGTTATGAAAGCATGTACTGTATAGCTACTATGGGCAAGGGTTTAAACGTTTGAGGGAGAGTATTTGTTTTTATTGGACTGCCATAAGAAACCACCACAAACTGGGTGACTTAAAACAACAGAAATTTATTATCTTACAGTTCTGTTGCCTAGAAGTCCAAAATCCAAGCATCTGCAGGTCCATGCTCCCTCTGAAGGGTGTAATGAAAAATCCTAGATTGCGTCTTCCCAACCTGTAGCAGGCCCCAGCAATTCTTGGCATTCCTTGGCTTGTAGCTGCATCACACCAATATACCCTTTTTCCAAATGGCCATGATCCCTCTGTGGGTCTGTTCTGTGTCTGTGTCCAAATTTCCATCTTCTTATAAGAAAACCAGTCAATGGATTTAAGATCAATCCTGATGCAGTGTGACCTTATCTTAACTTGATTACACCTGCAGAGGGCCTTTTTCCAAATAAGGTCACATTCACAGGTACCAGGGGTTAGGACTTGAATTTATCTTTCAGGGGGGAACAATTCAACCTGCAGTTAGGGGTAGATATTACAATTCATGAAATACATTTCATGATTTCAGGAGCTCATAGACTACTACATTGGTTTGCAATTTTGTGGGCCTTAGAGTTGTTTACTAACATTCCAGAAAAATGGTAAGCCAGAACTTCTGAACCCCATTGCAGTTGGGCATGGACATGTGACTTGTTCTTGCCAATAAAATATAAGCTGAAGGGCCTTATGTTACTACTATGTTATGGCTCATTCCTTATACTTTCACATGGTAACAGATGAGGTTCCAAATATGGACACTCCATTAGTTTGGATCCCTGATTAAGAACAATGCTATGCAGAGCCTCTGTCACTTCAAGAAGACTATGAAGTCTGAGCAATAATAAACATTTCATACTTTAAGATTTGGGTTTTATTGTTGTTGTTTTATTGTTCTTATAGCATAATTGCATATACTACTTTTGTTCCTTTATAATGCAAGTTCTTTGTGATGTAAGAATTCTCTTCTGGGAAGTTTTAACCACAAGATAATCTGTATCCTGAGTTTCCAGCTTCCAGAGCCATATCCCATACCCGTAGAAGATGGGGGAAAGTACAAGGATAGGCTATTCCTGCTGGGAAGGTACTGGATCTACACAAGTAATTGCTCACTTGGAAAGTGTACGCAACTGAAGAAAGACTGGATATGCAAACAAAAAAATGTCAAAGAAAGTCTGAGTGGCCAAGGTAAATAGGGAACAGAAGAAGGTATTTTAAAAATATTACAGCTATGAGTAATATTCAGGACTTTAAGATCTAAGTAGAGCAGGAATGAAGAGAATGGGGTCCAGATGAAATGGTTAAGAGTATGATCAAATTTTACACATTAGCATTATTAAATGCTTATCTCAGCTAACATTTATTGAGCACTTATTATGGCTAGGCATTTTGGTAAGCGTTCTTTGTACACAACCTCATTTAACTCTTCTAACAACATTATTAGATAGGTACTATTGTTTATGCCACTTTGAAATGAGAAATTTGAACATCAGAAAGTTTCAATAATTTGCCTAAAATCAGAGAGCTGTTAAGAGGAAATAGGATTCAAACCTTTTCATTGTATCTCCAGAGTCAAACTCTTAATTGCCAGATTTATTTCCTAACTTAAAAGAGACAAAAGAGATGCCAACAGACTTACTTTTATTAGGGATTGTAGAGACTTAAGTCTTTTTGCATTTGTTCAAATTTGAGGTTTAAGGAAGAGTCCCATTCCTATTTCATATAGTTCTCTTTAATTTAGTTCTTACCAGCTGCCATATCAATTCTAACTCTACAGGTAATTGTATAACATATTGCACTCAAAGATGCAGAATTCTTCATAAAAAATTATGGTCTTGGACTTGCACAGCCCGAACCTTATAATCTGGAGTATAATAGTGAGGTAGGAGGCATCAAAACCCAAGGGCTTTCATAAATCAGAAAATTATCATAAAAGAAAAACATCCCTTAAAAATTGCTTAAAAGGGCTGAACTTACTCATTGAAGGAAAAGTATGCATATTTTATCTCTTTATTTATACACAACAAAAATTTTTAAAAATTCAGCATTTTGGGTATCAGTGCCTATTTTTACTTCCATTAGGCTTAATTTCTCTCACCTAGTCTAAGAAGAGTAATAGTGTGAATGCTTGCCTAGTTGGTTCTGAAGTCTATTTTGGCTTCAGGTCATTATTACAGAGCTTTAAATTTTGAATGCCTGCTTTCTTTAAATATTGATTTTTTAAAAATTGATTTCTCCAAATGGTGATACTTCCTTTGATTAAATACTCCCTTGTCCCACAACATTGGAAACATTGTGTATTTAGACATTAAATGTCTCTAACATATGGAATATAAGTGGTTTGCAATGTTTGCCGCAGTTGCCCAGGATTCGCTTTTTGTTTGTTTTATTATGATTTTTTATTGTCTGTTTGTATGTTCAGTTTTGATTTTTGAGTCTGTGATTCAGCAGTAGGAGGGTCCTTGGACTTCCTTTGCATTGGCAGAGAAATACTACTGGGTGGACATAAAAATTTACTGATTATATGTTACTTCCCAAGCTTCACTAGTGATCTGTTTTCCACATGATATCACAGTCAAAAGTTTTGCTTTATAACTATGTCAAGTCAAAAATGTTTTTGTATATCCTAGAATGACCTAGAGCAGGGGTAGCAGATAGGTTCATTTACAGAGTCAAACGTAGTCATTTTGAGGTGACTACCTAGTCCAGGCTCAAGAGAAAATAAGTGGAAAAAGCTATTGTGATGTTGGCCATGGTTGTGGGAGGCGAGAAAGGCAGACAAAATTTGAATTCAGCAACAAAAAAAGGAAAAATAGTCATGCATTTTAGGAAAAAGTAAGTCACTGATGTGTTGTTAAGTGTTTGGATCAGTCTCTGGACATGCTTACTACTATTAATAGAGGCCACTAAAGCCAATTAGCACTCTGGTGAAGGAGGCCAATTCTTGATTCATCTGTCCGCCACAGCAGGATGTGTTGTACAAACTTCATCCTTCCAAGTTCAGAAAAATAAAGAGAGAAAAGTCCATTTGATGGAAAATCCTCACCACTCCAAGAGTGAGAAGGGGAATCATCTGTCTTCAGCTGTTGATCTACCCTCTTCTGATCTCAGCTGATTCTTGTCATCTCACTTTTAAAGGGTGATCTTTTCATTTGGCTATTTTCATTCTTCCTGAGCATTCCCATTAGCACTGATGGTAGGTTTTGCTATAGAATGGTATATTTATTACATTGTTCATTGTGTGACAGGCATCATAAACTCATTCAAAGTTGATATAGGTTCTCAGATGAAATACACTAATACAATAAATTATAAATCAAATTGAGAAAGATATAGTTTGCTATGGATTTTTTATTGTTTTTTTTTTCTTTTGGAATAAAAACAAATAAATGATAATTAATTCCCATATTTTAGAAATTATGCTTTCAAAGAACTCATCAAAAGCAGTACCTGGAAGCTCTCAGATGATAAATATAAAATATCTTAGTGAGAAATATACAATTGTTCAGTATTGAAAACATTCCAAAAGAGTATTTTATTTGGTCAATAATTGAGAACAATCTTTGAGTGAAGCAGGAAGGTAAAACACTTCTCTTCACAGAATTAGTTGCTTTAAAAGTACTTCATTTCTAGTGCATGTTTCATACACCTTTACCATCAATATAATCAGGCCTGGGTTTGAGTCTTAGGAATATGATACAGGGTCATCCCTTAATGTCTCTGAGTCTCAGTGTTTGCAGTAGTCACTATACGCCTTTAAGGTTCTAAAGAGGCTTAAAGGAATGCTTGCTTAGAAAATAGCTGATGAATAAAGCTTGATCATTGACAACATAGGCCTGGTAATCAGATAGGCATTGCTTTGAACCTGTTTTTATCACTTACTAACATTTCAGACCAGGACAAGTAACTTAAACTCTTGAAAAACTTACTTTCTTCATCTGCAAGGTGGAGATAATCACAGTAACTACCCCACAGAGTCATTTTGACAAAGTCTTGAGATAATGTATGCAAAATGCTTAGCATGGTGCCAATTGTATAGACTTTCTTAATGCTGGCTATTAACACTCTTGTAGAAATCAAAATCTTATAGGTATTGCCATATTTCTCATTCATTGTTTTGTTCTTCCTTCATTTCATCAGCCTTAGGAATGTGCAGCCTGATCTTAAGAGCTTTTATTTTCTATCGTTCTGCAACCTGATTCCAGAACTCCTTTTTGCCCACAGTCAGTTAACTATTCAGAATTATCAGTGACATCCCCATGCCCCCTGCCCCTGTTTGCTAAGCTCTTGGAAGCAATGTTGTGCATTTTTCAGTGGCCTTGCTATCATTCAAATACTAGCTCCATCAAGAATTATTCTCTGGAAACATCAAGTCACTCTCACAAAGCCTCAATGATGCCACATATAAAATAAGAACAATGGCAACCCCTATCCTGTAGGTTGAACAGTTGAGATGAGATAATAATACTGTTAACACAGTAATTGGTACATTGTATGTATTTGGTAAAAGCTAGCTAATTTTATTATTATTTCTGAACAACTGCATTTTTACAAAGTTTTTCCTTTTATGCTTTCAAAGCTTACTTACCTCTTACATTCACTTTTTGGTTTTATAGTTATCCTCTTGAGAAACATTGAGTTTTGCTATGCCCCTTTAGACTAGACAGTTCTTCAAAAGGTGTTATGCTAATAAAATATTTTCAAACAGCATCATAATTTTCACTTTAATGATGAACAAAATATTATTTTATAGTAACTAAAATAAAATCTCTTCAGCAGTGATTTATGACACTTTTAAAAGATAAACATTTATCTTCCAGTCAAGAATGGCGATTCCTCCATCAGTAGTAACCTGGAGGGAAACACTGGTGGAAAGTGATTAGAGAATGGAAGAACCATGCCTAGAGCAGAATATTGTTCCCACATGCATTTCCTTTGCAGTTCAACACCTTTGGAAGCATTTGATCTAACAGATGACAAAAGGAGGGAAGATTTCTTAAAACAAAATGCAAGCAACTTTCACCAACTACATATGTCCCCTTGAACCATGGAGGGCCGCATCTAGAGGTAATTCATCTATTTTGGGATCATTTTTCAATTTTCTCAGACTTCTAAAACACAATTGCAACTCATATGATAAAAATGACATTTTTTAAAAACCTTGATTTTAAGAGGAATAAAATTATTCACTAAGATTGGGTTTTTGGGTACCTAGTTACTGTTTCATAGTTCCTTAGAAAATAGCAAGGATGTTCTTGTAGTAGCCAATCTCCCTGAGGTCTGTTGTGAGGTTTTTTTCCTTATTGTGTCAAAGGATTAGCAATAGAGTGAGGCAAGTGAAGCACCTAGGATGCAAAACTAAAGGAAGGATGGCCTTTATCCTGTTCCTTTGAGTTAAAACAGATTTAATATTTATGGCCATTTATGAGATCGAACTGGTATACCACTTTTCTTTCCTCTGTGGGCTGTTTCTCTAGAAATCTGTATCTCTCTCAAGCACTGGTTACATTCATGTTATTAGGAGTAAGAACTAACACATCTCCACCGTATATGCTGCCCCTCCCCTAACTTTACATGTGTCTTACAGCCTCCCAGGGTAACTTAGGAGTTAAACAAAATAATTCTAAAGCAGTATATAAATATGTAATTCAATCTATTCTACTCACCCTTGAAAACACTGTGCATAATTGGGCTCATCTCAATTTTTATAACAACTTTATGAGGTAAGCCCAATTACCTCTTTTTGAGATAAGATGCACAGGATAAGAAACTTCCCAAGGTTATACAGTGCATAAAAGTCAGAGCTTGAATATAAACCCAGGCCTGCTAGTTCTAGCATCTGTGATTTTAACCATTAAACTATATTGTCTCACAAAATATAGCTTTTAAAACATTTATTGGAGTTTTTACACTAGGTATTAATGTTGGTCTTTGTATTTTTGTTTCATCTTTATTTTACAATTTGAGGTTTTGTGAATGTTGCTGTTATTTCCATGCTACTTTCCTTCTTCTTCTCCATCTGAATGTTTACTCCAACCTTGCTTGGATCTCATACTGAAGACATTTTTTTTTTAACTGTGTTGAGGTGAATCCCAGTTGAGGAGTTCAAACTCTCTCCTGGATTGTTTTTTCTAGGGCTTTTTTTTTTCACTTGAAAACAAAGTCAAAATCAAGCACTTCCCAGAAATAATATATACATTAATGTTCTGACAGGGTAGTTTAATTACAGTTTTTGCAGAGTGTTGTACTTTGAAATCTTTAACTGCATCAAGACCAGGGAAGCGTCCAAAACATGTGTTTACTTGGGAATCATTTTGGTTCCATTTGGGGGGAATGTACAGGGAAAAAGGTACTCAGGAATAATTTAGAATCTTTCCAAACTTTCTTAAAGCAAATAGAAAAACATTACCAAGAAATTATAATAACCTATGAAATGTGCATTCATTTATTCACTCATTCATTCAACCAACAATTATTTATAGAAACAGATTAGCATTTGAATTTGGATCATTACTTGTTAGCTCTGTGATCTTAGGCAAGTTACTTAATAAGTCTTTATAACTAGGGATACAAATATTATCTCTCTTTAAATATTACAAGGATCATTTTTTTTAAAGATTTATTTATTATTTATTACATATCGCCCCCCCCCTTTCTGCTTGCTCTTGCTGTGTGTCCATTCTTCTGTGTTTTTCTATGTCTGCTTCTTGTCTCCCCCCGTCCCCGCGGTAACGCGCCGAGTTGGCCCTCCACGGCGGTGGCTCGTTCCGTTCAAGGGTGGCTCCATTCCGTTCCCACGGGCGGCTCCGCTCCATGTTTTGCGGGCAGCAGTCCTCCATGTTTTTTGCGGGCTGCTCGGCTTCCGCAGTTCGCAGGCGGCAGCTCCGCTTTTCACGGGTGACTTTGCCATGCCCGTGGGGGCTCCGCCCTGCCCGTGGTGGC
>PVKH010016987.1:0-15556 GCA_004027955.1 Chaetophractus vellerosus | reverse complement strand
AGTAATACACATGACCTTAGACTTTCCCTTTCAACCACTGTCATACCCATATAATAGCTCTGCTAGTTACAAACACCATGATATGCATTCACCATTTTCTATTCATTTCCAAAGATTTACAAACAACCTTTTTACCAATTCTGCACAGATTAAACCCTCAGCTCTCCATTCTCTACCCTCCTCCTATTTTCTGGTGACCTATATTCTAATTATTAACTCCATGAGTTTACACAATATATTTAGTTCATAAT
Organism: Chaetophractus vellerosus; assembly: GCA_004027955.1. Lineage (NCBI taxonomy): Eukaryota > Metazoa > Chordata > Mammalia > Cingulata > Chlamyphoridae > Chaetophractus > Chaetophractus vellerosus. The sequence goes on along the minus strand of PVKH010016987.1, from coordinate 15,305 downwards.
AGCACATCATACAATATTTGTTGTTTTGTGTCTGGCTTGCTTCATTCAACATTATGTCCTCCAGGCTCATCCATGTTGTCATATGCTTCACAACTTCATTTCTTCTTGCTGTTGCACAATATTTCATCATGTGTATATACCACAATTTGTTTATCCATTCATCAGTTGATATGGATACCTGAGTTGTTTCCAACTTTTGACAATCATGAATAACACCGCTATTTGTCTGTTCATGTCACTGTTCTCAGTTTGTCTGGGTATATACCTAGTAATGGTATTGCTGGGTCCCATGGTAGATCTATACCTAAATTTTTAGGAACTGGTAAACAGAATTCCACAGTGACTGTACCATTCTACATTCCCACCAACAGTGACTAAGCATTTCCATCTCTCCACATCCTCTTCAACATAGAGTTTTCCAACTTTTTAATAGCAGCCAGTCTAATAGGTGTGAAATAATACCTCACTGTAGTTTTGATATGCTTTTCCCTAATCACTAGTGATGGTCAACATTTTTTTCATGTGTTTCTTTGTCATTTGTATTTCTTCTTTGGACAATTGCCTTTTCAAGTCTTTTGCCCATTTTTAAATTTATGTTGTATGATCTCTCTGAGTTGTATGATCTCTTTGTATATCATGGGTATTAAACCCTTATCAAATATTTTTTGTTTTTTTAACTTTATTTTTAAATAAATTTAAATTTTTAAATAATTTGGATTACAGAAAAGTGACATCAAAAATATAGGGGATTCCCATATACCCCACCCCTCTGCCTCCCACATTTTCCCCTTTTAATAACATCTTACATTAGTGTGGAATAGTTGTTACAACTGATGAACAAATATTAAAGCATTGTTCCTAACCAAGGTCTATAGTTTACATTACAGTTTACACTTTGCACCATATGCTTTTATAGGTTTTGACAAAATGTATAATGGCCTGTATCTGTCACTGCAATATCATGCAGAACAATTCCAATGCCCTATGTTCCTATTCTTCCCACCCCACCCCTCAGAACCTCTGGTAACCACTATCATTGTATCAGTGTTACAAGTTCTTCCATTACTACAATAAGTCCAATTTGGTCCACGGCTGCATTCCCCTCTTATGTTTGTTCATTCCTCAGTCTTGGGATTTGGGGACAGTGTTGCTCGCTCTGCTTCGGATTGAGAAAGGGCTTAGATTTTATGGGGCAGATGGAAGGAATTGTTTTGCTTGCAGTTGTGGATACTTTGTTTTTTTGGGATGGGGGTTGGGTGGAGCAGACTTTTTAATACTTTCTATGTACAGATACAGCTACTGTGGGAAACCTGATTCTGAACCTCCTTCACATCACCCTCTGCTACAAAAAAGTTCAATTTTCCTTTTCCAAAGTCTCTAGTCCTTTTACTCTAAGTCTGTTCCCTCAACTAGGTTATCCTACTCATTTTCTTTGCTCTGGTTAGTCTTTGTATGTGGGAAGGCCCAAATAAAAAGCGTCTGTGGGGGCTTCAAACATCCAAATGATGGTGGTTGAAATAAATTCACCAGAGAAAGTTAGAGTTAAAAGGAATCTCAAAGGCAATCCAGTCCAAACTTTCTCTTGGCAGTCTGGGAAACTGAGGTCCAGTCTCTGAACACTCCAAGGTCCAAAAAGTACAAGACAGAAATGATGACAAGGATGTATGGAAAGTGAACTTCTACTGACCATACTTTTCCTGCTCCTTTTTGATCAGGACCTTTTCACCATCTCTACTGAATCCTACCATATCTTTGAGGGCCTGAACCCTCTTCCCAGATCCCCCCACCCATCCCCCAGGCAGCAATCATCTGTCTTGGAAGCATTTTAGAAACCTATTATAGCATTAAGCATCAGCTGATTTTAATCTCCTTTAGTGCAAACAACCAAGCCTCAGTCTTCTCCTACACCCACCCATCCACCCCCGCCCCACAATGCTTAGTAAGATACCTGATTCACCGATCCATACCAGGGATCCCTAAGGCTAGGAGTTCTCCTTTATCCATTTCCCAGCAATCCAGACCCCAAGCTTATCAGGCTTCCTATTTTGCTCCCTCCCTTTACAATCTCTGGAAGCTCCATTCCTTAGAAGACAAAAGGATGTACTATCAGAAACACAGAATCAGACAACCTGACTTTGCGTCCTGGCTGCTACACCTGCTCTGTGTTACCGTGGGCACATCGTCCTTTTCTAAGGCCTTCACATTCCGATCTGTAAAACGGGCAGGTGGAACGAAGCTCTCATGGATCCTCTGATTCCCACCTCTCCAGGCAGCCCCAAACTGGGTCTCGGCCTCTCCCACGGTCCCCACAGCCGGGATTGGGTCCGCTCCACTCCTCAAACTGCTCACACTCCTGGGCACTGCATCCTTACCTCCCACTCCCAGGTTGACCTTGCGGGGATCCGGATCCTCCCGGAAATCGGCAGTGAGCTTAAACACAAGGACCGGCTGGGCCTGCGGAACCTCGGCAAAGAATGACGGAGGCGCCATAGCGAGAGCGCCGGAATCTTCCAAGAAGCTTTTCCCTGCTTCTGGGGCTGCTCTGTCCTGCCTAGCCGCGGCGCCTGGAGGAGACTCTCACCTTCACCTAGCCGAAGGGGGCGGGCCCGCGGCCTCCAATGGCCGAGCCGCGTCCGGAGCTTGGCAACGCGTTTAACCAATAGTGAGCTTCTGACGCAAAAGATCAGGAGGGAGGGAATGCTATCCGCCAATCCAAGGAGAAAATCTTATCGAAGGTCGGTTATGATGCAACCAATGCAATTTATGCCGGCAAATTGAGGGCGGAGCCTAGGGTGATTGGCAGACGCGGGCTCCTATCGCCGAGACTCTTATTCCTTGTGTCTCCCGGTGCTACGTGTGGGGGTTGGACGAGCAGAGCGGCCGGGGCCTCGCGGAGACCGCCTTCTCGACCTTCGCCGGCCAGCAGATATGGGGGAAGTGGCCGGCGGCAATTCGGAGCACTGGCCTTACCGTACCCGCCGAGCAGGCGCCCTCTCTGCCAGGCCCGGCAGTGCGCACGTTCCTGACCCGACCCGGCCCGGGCTGGCAGCCAAAGCCCCGGCGTCCTCGCCCAGGACCGCAGGATCAGCTGGACGTGCAGCTCCGGAGCCCGCGCGGGCGACCTTGACTGTCAGGACCGGCTGTTGCCCCTGAGGAAAACAGGGGTGGGCTGCCCGCCTTGGTCTCCGACAGGGGAGCCCCTCTAAAAGTGAGGCAGTGGCCATGCGGTCCTTTCTGCCGCTCTTCCAGTTTGAGATGTTTGCTCCCCATGCCTTCCAGAGTAGGCCTGGTCTTCAAGGACCTGGAGGGCTTGGGCGCGCCTCCCCTTCCAGCCTTCTTCGCACCCACGTTCCCAGCCCGATCTTGCCGGCGTCAGCTGGCTCGTACCCGGCCTGCCTCCACTTTTAGTCTTGCAGTTCTTCCCCGCCTGATACTCCTTCCTTCCCAGCCTCTCTCTCCACTGGTTGACCTTCAAGACCAGGGTAAACGCCCGTTTCTCCCACAAAGCCCTCCCTTACCCTTCGCCTCCCTCTCCTGTGCTTCTTACCTTGTTGGCAGTATTACAATTTTAGAGAATGATACTGTGGTTGAGAACATAGCTCTGACCCCAAGATGGGGAGAACAAGGAGTTATTCACCTTTTCCTTGTATATCTATATTGTTTCACTTTCACAGTGGACATGTATTGCTTTACAACTTAAACATTAATAAAGTTTTTAAAAGTTAAAAAAAAACTGCCTGAGTTTATAAATTTATTTAAATTCTGAATTCTGTCTCTTCCACGCATTGGCTTGGGCAAGTTAAGTAACCTCATTTGTTCTTGATTTGTAAAGTGGGGATAATAGTATTTACCTCAGGGTTGTTGTGGGGATTATATGAGTTGATATATAAAGGGTTTGGTAGCACACAGAAAGCACTCTCTAAACGTTAGCTGTTGTTATAGTTGCACATCTGCTACTACCCTGGCAGATGATAAGCTTTTGTTTGGGATCATATCCTGTATGAGTTTCCTTCAGTTCTTGTTCATAGTAAGTGCTCAATAAATGGTGGAAGGAGTTAATTCTCTTGGAGTTTTGGAAGAATATTCACTGGATAATAGGACAAATCTCAAAAAAATGGAATTTTTCATTCAAAGCCATCAACACAAGCCCAAGGAACTTTAACACCTTGTCAGCCTTTGTATTATCTGCTTTTCAGAAAGTGCCTCTGGGTTTTTTTTTTTTTTTTTTTTCTCAAACAAAGGGTCTCACATATTTATTACTGAACAAACTTATTTATGCCAAAGCATAAAAAGAAAGAAAAAAACAGCGTTTTCCTCCAATAAAATATGTCCAATTATTTAGAAAGGGTGTCTTTTTCAACTTGGTATGGCAAGATGTAAGTGAACTTGATACAGCATAAACATGTGAGTTATCACATGTGCAATTCCTTACAGACCCAGCTTGGTTCTTCTCCAATGTCTTCTCTTGGAGTTGTGCCTGATTTTATTGCCAGTTTTCATTTGAATCCATTGAGGAATGAGGCGATTCTGTTTTTGTTTCTTGGTCAGAAATCGCTTGATTCTAAAAGTCTTATGAGAAGACATGGCGAAGCTGGAAGTCAAACACACACACGATGGTGGACGAAGAGAGAAAAAAGCTGCCTCTGGTTTTAAAAGTAATTTAGCCTGCACAATTCATTAACAACACTTTCCTCTAAAGATTGCAAGTTCAACACCAAAGGTCAAATGACAGTGAACTTTAAGTGCTCCCAAAAGAAGAGGCAAAGGGCAACTGCTTAGGTGGGTGTTCTACAGCTCAACCTTCCCAGAGTTTGGTTTAAAAGTATGATTTTCACAGTGTTGACCAACCAATATCATGGTCACTCTTTACGTCACTCCCTGGGGGGAAAAACAGCCCTAGATTACCTAAATGCTATGAACTTGGTTAAGATTGAATAAATATTTATTGACAACCTAAGCAGCTCTACAACCAAGCCAATGCTGATGGGGCAGAGAAAGACCGAAATGCAGGGTTTTCTACATGTACTCATATTATCTGATCTGAATTTTAGAAAAGGTCAAACAGTTACTGGGTAGGGAGTGGTGGGGAGGGAAGCCTACATAATATGTAAGCTCGAAGTCTCCAACTTTTCCCCTCAGGAATGTGAGATTCTTGAGATTAAGTTTAGTACCCTTCTGGCTTGAGCCTTGGAAGCTGCCCCTCTGAGTAAGATGTCTATCTTAAAATAAACAAAATGTTTTCCAGGCCATCGCTAATTTTAACACTGATTTAGAATTAATACTGCCTCCCTGCTGCATGGCTATTTCAAGCAAAAGATACTTGAGAGGTGAATGCTGCCTAGACGAGCAGACAGCCAGGTAAGATGAGCGTCCAGGCTAAGGGCAGTAAGGGTCAGAAGAAAGAGGGGCTAGTGTTCTTCCTGCTTGCTGCCTTGGTTGTGACCATCTGTTCAAGCATCCTCCCTCCAATCTTCATCTCCTTCTGCCTTTGCTTTTTCCTTCCTTTTCTTTTCTTGAAAAGAATTAGGGGAAAGGGGGGGGGGCACTTGGGAACCCACACAGAAACATCTTCATCTGGAATGAATTCCTTTAGAATATACTCTTGGGAATCTGAAGGCTTCAGGGCTGAGTGGCGCTGCCCCATAGCATAAGAGGCAGGACAAGCAAGGGCAGCACTGGGCACTGCAAGGACCTCTAAGCAAATGTGCACCTGCTCATTTACTCAGTCTTGCCCCTGAATACCCTAAGGGTCTAAATTTAGGAGCAAGTCAGGGAAGGGAGGAGTTTATCACACTTTGCGCTCAAGCACAAGATGCTTTGGAATGGTTATATTTGGGCATATGCTGTAGCTCAGGTTGGGATACTATTTAGAAACTGAGCTGTGTGCTGAACAAATGTTTCATTAAAAACCAAAGTTGTAAGAGGAAATCTGCTCAAGAGTCACAGTGCGGCTAATAGTGCATGATGTAGGATAAGTGTAGAGCCCCTGAGGTGGTGTAGTTCTCTCACTGGAAGTGAATTTGCTCTTACTAGGAAAGTGATTGCTATGTATCCTCTCTCCTCTGGAATTAGCTGGCTTGGTCTAGGTTTTGCCTTGACTGGAACATCTCTCCCCTTGCTTCTCTCCCTCTGTTGTCATAGATATATTTTAGACCTTGAGTACCTCTAGAGTAATGGTTAGGCTAATTTTCTTTGAAGTCCATTTGCTCTGGTCTCCTGAGGGTATTTTGACATAGGCTGACTGGTGAATACTGTCCATGGAATTCCCCAGTACTTTCTCTGAGCAGCCAACCTGAATTTCTGTTCAATGATTTGTGCACTGATACAGCTGGGTTGTATCAGAATTGTGATTTCATGTGTCCTCACACAACCTGTATCCCTTTAGTCATGAATCTTTGTAACCTAGTATCCTGAACTTTTTTAGAAAATGGAAAAGAAAGCAGAGAGCACAAGTTTTCAAAGATCTAGAGCCCTCCAAGAAATCTCTACAAAAGGCAGTGGACTGTATAACACAGTCCCATGGTGGAAGTCCTGTGGTGGAAGATAGACTGTGGTTAACAGAAGAAATATGAGTACATTATCTCATGAACTATAACAAACATGTAATACTAATAGAGGGTGTTAATATTTGGGTGGGTTGGGGGGGGCGGAATACACCAAATGTAAGATATGGTCTATAGTTAGTAGTATTATTTTGACGATGCTCTTTCATAGTTTGTAACAAATGTTTCACAATGCAAGGTGTTAGTGGTGGAATGATGTATGGGACCCCTGTATGATGTTATTCATGTTTGTTTTGTAAGTTTACAACTTTTACTATATGCTTATTGTTTACATATGTTCATGTATGAATGATATACTTCAATAAAATTATTTTAATTAAAAAAGGAAATCTTTGTAGAGATCTGCAAATTCTCAAAGCAATTTAAAAGGAACAACATCTTTAATCATTAGAAGGTAACTGTGTTAATAATAGCCATTTGGAGTTCTACATTTTTCTCAAGAGTTGAAAGTTTTTTGCAGACACTCCCACTATTCTCTCAACATTCCCTGGTGACTGTGTTCTCCAGTCAAAGAAACACAAAGAAGGGCATGGCTTGCCCTAGCTAAAAAGTAAATGAAGACACTCCAAGCGCCAGAAAAGCAGAATGGCTACAGACTTTAAAGTAAGAAGAAAATTTCCTCTCCTTGCCCTCTTTCTCCCAAGATGGATCGCAAATATAGCCTCTAAAGCGTTTTTTCTCCAAGTTATTATGTCCTTTTTTTATTGGGTCCAATCCTAAAATCCTACCCTTTGGTACAAGATGAAGGTAGAGGAGGAGATAATTGAGGAAACAAATTCTATGTGTTCGCTAAGAATACACTTTCTTTTAAACAACTTATAAAGGGATTGTTTAAAACAAGGTAACGTCTTAAATCCCAGGATAGCTGGCAGGGATGTGGGAGTGTATTTCTAACATTTCAACATCCAGCAGTAGAGGGCAGCACTGCTCTTATTTTGAAAAATATTGCGCCCTCTTGAGAAAGGAAAAAAAAAAAGCAAAGCAAAGCAAAGCTCCTGGCCAGCCACTGTGTGCTAGGGGGGGGGTGTGGGTGGGGGTGGGTGGGGGTGGCCAAGGAAGTGGATAGTAAATTCCTGTTTACTATTATCCAGTATTTTGAAAATAAATGTCAGGTTTTTTTCTTATCGTTTAAGTGATTATGTAGAAAGAACATCAGACCCTGTGTTGCCTTGGAAGTAGTAGACCAGGTGATTGGTAAAAAACACAGGTTTTAGGTCCCTGCTCAGGATATGGATGCTGTCTGGCAAAGATAAACAGTAGCTTGACCCTGGGTAATCAGATAGGGCTATTGTATGAACAGACCTAATGCTCCTGCACTTTCTGGGTAGAAGTCAATTTACTGGACTGGCAGGATGTGGTTTTTAAAAAAATGTGTGTAACTCATATGGTCTTAGCCATGATAAACTGCTTTTTCTGTCTGTTAGTTTACCTGGGTCAGGTCAGAATTATCTCAAAATTTACCACATATCTTATGACTCTAAAGAATGATGGCAGACATGGTGGGTGAGGAATGTCTTCCATGGGACTACCAGCTGGCTAAACAGGAGTGTGTAAATAGCAGTGAAAGTGAAGCCTTGTGTTCTGGTCCTTGTTCTGCTGCAGTATGATTTGAGAGTCTGTGCCTCAGTAAGTAGCAAGAAAACACAAAGTTATTTTGTACCAACAGTTACTTGATGCTTTTTGACCAGCTGACCAAAAGGAGAGAATAACCCTGATTTTAGCAACTCCATAACCACAGTATCCCTGGCATAGTGGAATTCTGCTGTAAAACTCAAAACATTTTGACAGCAAATTTCAGTGCTGATTTAAATAAATCCCACTAGGAACAGGAGCTGGAAGACTTTGGGTCTAGTCCCCAGCTGTGCCTTGAGAATTTGGGCAACCTCTGAGCCTTTGTTTCCTTGTCTGTTAAACAGAGATAATACCTCCTCAATTTATGAAAAGGTCAATTTAGAAAATATAGGTTAAAGTGCTTTGAAAGCCCTTAAATACCTAACACATATTTTTATCATTGTAGCCCAAAGAGATCCCTTCAATTTCTAAACTCCTATAAGACTCTGTCTCTTTTCATCTTTTGGAATCATTATAGTGCCTGACATTGTTAGTGAATTTTCATGTATGTTTAACTTTTCGCCCCAACTTCATTGTTTGTTAGTTCTCTGAGAACTGAAACCATCAATTGAGCTTCTTTATATCCTTCACAGGGACAAAATATTTGGCACCTAATAGGCTCTCAAATAGTTGTTGGTTGATTAAAAAGCATAAACTACAATGTAGAATTAATACTTAATAACTCTATCTTCTACATTTAATACCCGATTTCCAAAGTGCTCCTTTATTGCTTGGACAAAAACAGGAAAAAAATATGTTCTTTCCCTGTGTGTCCAGGGATGTGTGGAGTAAGTTAAAGAATGTTTTAAATTCATCCTCCTCTCATGGAGGGTCTGCCCTATTCTCTCTCTAACCTGTAAATTAGCCATATTCTATAAACCTGGGAATATGTGCCAGAAAAGGGAGACTCAATAAAGTCTCAATAAAGGGTTTCACAAATCATTTATGTTTAACATGTAACTCAACATTTGTGAGACGGAAACGATCATGTTTGGGATATAAATTCACTTGCCAATTATTTGATTTTCAGAGTATCTGATTTTTGTTAATTATCGAAAGTAAAGTATTATTTTTCATCATTATTTCTATCACACTGGCATTTTTATTTAGCTAGTGTATGTGAGGGCTGGAGTATAGAGAGAAACTGTCCCAGAAAAGGACACTGCATTGGTTATAGATATACGTGGGTCTGAAAAGCTCTCAAAATGGCATAACTGTATTTAACTCTCACGATGTACTTTTAGAAACAATGCATGGAGCGGATGTGGCTCATGTGGTAGAGCTCCCACCTCCCACATGGGAGATCCTGGGTTCAGTTTCCATGCCGCCAGAAAAAAAAAAGAACAACAAGCAAAACAAACGAAAAAAAAAAAACAACTCCTGGGAGCCGATGTGGCTCAGTGGTTGAGCACTGGCTTCCAACATATGAGATCCTGGGTTCAATCCCAGGCTCCCCGGTAGCCAAAAAAAAAAAAGAAAAAAAAGAAACAATGCATTTTTTTCAACCACAGATCTTTATCTAATGTTGTGACTATCAATTATGTCACATTCGTTTGATTTTCTCCTTTGCATCAAGTGCCAAAATAAATTCTAGTTGTATTTAAGATTTAAATATTTTAAAACATAAACAAAATAGAGGCAATAATGAAGTGTTTGAAATAGTATTTGGTAGAATAGATTTTCCTAATCATAACACAATCTCAGAAGCCACAAAGAAAACGAATGACTTTTTATGGTGAAAGACTACATAAATCAAAATACAGTGCTTGCTTCGGCAGCACATATACTGGAATTGGAACGCTATCGAGAGGATTAGCATGGCCCCTGTGCAAGGATGACACGTAAATTCATGAAGCGTTTCATATAAAAAATATATATGTAATTTATATAATAACTTGGAAAAATATTTCCACCATGTCTATCAGGAATATCTATTATATACTCAGAGATTCATTGTCTCTATAGAAAAATGAATTAAGGATATAAAGAAGTCAAACAGGAAATAATCAGTAAAATGGCCAATAAACATATCAATAATCATCCTCATTATTAAATTGAAACCACACCATTAATCTATTTTACCCATAAGATTAACAAAATTTTTAAAGGCTGACAAAACAGCTTTGATGAGAAAGCAGAGAAAAGGGCACTGAGAGTGTAAACTTAGAGTGCATATTGGCAATATCAGTCAGAATTAAAATGCACATTTCATTTGAACAAGCAACTTTTCCTCTAGGGATCTATCTTACAGAAATGTATACAAGTGTGCAAAGATAGATACATATAGAAATATACAAATATGCATTGCACCATTGCTTTAATAGAAAAATAGTAAACAACATACTTTCTAACAAAAGTATCATTTTTTTAAAAGATTTGTTTTTTATCTATTATATATCCCCCCCTTTCTGCTTGTTCTTGCTGTGTTCATTTTTGCGTTCTTCTGTGTCTGCTTGTCTCCCCCCACCATGGCGACCCGCCGAGTCAGCTCACCATGTGGTGGCCTGCCTGCTCACGGTGGCTTGCCTTCTCAAGGTGGTCTGCCTGCTCGAGGAGGCCCCAGGAACCGAACCTGGGGCCTCCCATGTGGTAAACCGGAGCCCTACCAATTGAGCTACAGCCGGTTCCTGAAAGTATCATTTTTATAAGCTAAAAATTCAGGGTTTTATTGAAAAAATAACAGGTTTGAAAGAGACTATGTAAGAATTAGGATAGTTTCTAACAATGATAAAGGAATAGACAGAGGAAAACTAAAATAGTTCTCCAAAGCACTACACATGCAGTATTTAAAAATATCAGAAGTTAGGAGAAGCTTTTTTTTAAAGGAGGTACCGGGGATTGAACCCGGGACCTTGTACTAGCAAAGCAGGCGATCAACCATTGAGCTACGCATGCTTCCCTGAGAAACTATTTTTTAGTAAAGAAAAATGTGGTGGGCCATAGTCTAGAGCTGATCTGGAAATCTAGAGAGGATTGAAAATCTCTTATTAATAAAATAGTGATTTTTCTAAAAAATATATGAATTCTAAGACACTGTATCCCCAGCACCTAGCATCTAGCAGACAATAAATATTGGCTGAAGGAATGAATGAGAATGACACCTTGATCAGGGCTGTTATAAGAATTGATGCCAAACTGCCTAACGATTAGGTTTTTTGTTACCGGGGTCCTCTTCTGTGGGAAGCCGGAGCTCAACCACTGAGCCCCCTCGGCTCCTGCAATTAGTTCTTCTTACATAGAAGTGTTCAGTAGAGAGTTTCCCGGAGGCCTGTTGGTGCTTAATACCTGTCTCTTACATTACAGGAGTTTGTTTATATAGTGCTTACAGTATGCCAGAAACCATTCTAAGTGCTTTACAAACATTAACTCATTCAAATTGCATAAAAACTGAAGGAGGTGGTCTTATTATCCCATTAACAGAGAAGGAAGTTGAGGCTAAAAGCAGTTGAGCAATTGGCCCAAGGTGCCATGGCTAGACAACAGTAAAGATCTGACCCCTGGGTCCCTGCACTGAAGCACGGTGCTGTGTTGCTTCCCTCACTTGATAAAACATTTGTTGAATAAAAGAATATATGAGATGTTACTGCCTTTAAATTATATTGTGCTTTAATTCCAGGGAGCTCGGAACCTTTTATATTAAATAATATCTGAAAATAATTTCCACAACGTCCCTTTAAATTAGAGCATATTTAAATTTTAAAAAATGAATTACTAGTTCATTAATTGTGTTTAAAAAGAATGTGGAAGTTCTTGTTCCCGTGAATAGGTCGCTGTATTTCCTTTCTGACATCATATTAATTTCCATGATAACAGTTCCAAGTTCTGAGCAGAGAAACATCCTGCTCTAGAAATGGAAGAGGCAGAGGTATAAGGGCTTACAGAGAAGAATTACATAACAATAATGTCAAAAATTATGTGAAGGGTTAAAGTGCTGTGAGTGTTTTTTAATCTTCCACACGGCTAAAGCAATGGATCTCCAACTTTTACAATCAGGAATATTTCTTCTGTACCTAAACTTTGTAGAATTCTTGAGAGCTTTATTTATTTATTTATTTGGTTTTTCTTTTTCAGTTTTAACCTTGGTTTAACTTCATCTCATGGCTTACTACCAGTGTTTCTTTTTCTCCATGATTTCCTCATTCACTTACTCATTCATTCCATAAATACTTATTGACAATCTACTATGTGCCAGGCATTGCCTTTTGTGCTAAGGATATGGTAATGGACATAATCCCCAGGGATTCTATAATCAAATGGAAAAGACAGTTCATATAAGCATTGCACAAATAAAATTACTACAATAACAGCCATGGACAGTGCTACGTGTCTCCTTAGAAAAGGTACATGAAAGCTTGTAATAGGTGGAATCAATCTAGTTGAGACCAGTTCTTTTGCCCTCAGAACATTTCTTTCAGTATTGGTGTCAGTCCACCTTTATTTCCCACCCCCAGCAGTAGCTGTTAGACCCTAGAGCCCACACATTAACCTTAAATTTGAGTACTTTCTCGCAGCCAATGTTCTCATGAGAAAATGGCTCATTAAAAATAATAGCATTGATTTATTATTTTGTCATGTTCTCAATGCTTCTAGCTTCTTTATTCCAAAAAGATAAAAACACTAAAGCATTGTGTGTGTTTTTTAAAACTAATTTTCATTAGTGAGATACAGGCATTTTTATTTTTGTGATTCAGTTGAGAAATATAAAGGAAATAAAAAGTTTACCCCAAGAGTAACATAGATCTTCATTAAAATAAAGAAACAAATATCACAAGAAGAGAGAGCCAGAAACATTTATTTATATCTCGATTATTCTTCTCCTACAGAAGACAAGGATCCCTAAAGGGTGAGCAGAAAACTGATCACAGGCACTGCCCAAAGAGGTCAGCCCTGTTATTGGTGGTGAGTGAACATCACCAATAGGCTTGCAATGTCTCCTTCGGGTGTGATGGGCATGGGAGCCGGAGCTGCGCTGCAAAGCCTTCTCTGGACAGAGCCATTGAATCAAGATGGGCAGACACAGGCCAAGTTCAGAGGTGGGGCTTCTGGTTCCCAGGAGAGGAATGGGCTGTAACAGAAGTGTGGATGGCAGTGAGTGAACACTAAGGGTCCCATGGGCTCCCATTAGGATCCCCCAGAAGGGAAAGTTAGAGAGCCAGAGACAAGAAACTCCAGGATTACAGATGACATGATAGCCATCAGCCCTGAATGCTTTTATTCCCATATTCGGGATGAGCATGGGATTCCAGAATGAAAGGCACCTTGTTTCACTGATACAGGGGAATGGCCTCTTAGCCTTCCATCCTCCCCACTCTGTTATCCTTCTCCTTACACTCCTTTCTTTGTTATACTGTTTATCATTTCAGTAAAACCCAGTTTCTTGCACTGAATTGGATTCTCCAGCTCACTACCATTTATCTAGGTGCTTACTACTCAAAGTGTGGTCCACCAACTAGCAGCACTGGCATCACCAAGGTGCTTGTTAGACATGCAAGACCTCAGAGCCCACCCCAGACCTGCTAAATTGGAATCTGCATTCTAGGAAGATTCCCCAGGTTTTTCCTAGCACGTTAAAACAGAGGAGCATCGTTTTACCCCATCCACTTCCCGGACTGTAAAACAGATGAGGACATTCCTGGCCCACCTTGGCAACAGCCTTGAACCGAAGGTGCTCTGAAATTAAAAGCGAAAGTGGTTTTGAAAAGATGAAAGTGCTATGCAACGATTAAACATCAAAATTATTTTCATCTGGACAATTTGATTTACTTAAGCCGTTCTCAGGAAAAGGAATAAAGATGAATCAGTGACTATGTGACTGACTCTGATTGTTTCCATAATAATTTGGTTGTCCTATCTTAAAACTGCTCTAGAGTTGTTTTACTTTCTTTAATGTATAGAAAAGCGATTCTCAATTCTTGCTTCACATTAGAATTTTTAGAATTTTTCTGAGACTCCAAAGGCTGAGACCTATTTCCAAAGATTCTGATTTGATTGGCCTGAGTGCCATCTGGGCATACTTAATTTCTTTACGCATTACTGCCATGGAAATATCTCCAAGATAAATATTCTTCAATAAAATAAGCAAGCTAAATAACAATATGTGATGTGACCTCATTTATGTAAAAAAGATGTTTGCATATATACATGCATGTGTATGTAAAGGTTTAGAAAGATCACCGAAGGGTACTGACCAAGTTGTTGACAGTGGCTACCTCTGGCAAGGGAAATGGGAGGAAAAGTGCCATTTTGCTGGATAAACTTCTAAATATTTTACAACCAAAAATGTGTTCATGTACTACTTATGTAACTTTTCAAAACGCCCTGTGTCAAAATAATACTGTTTAAACTAATTCTCATTTTAATATTATAATCTTGAATGCACAATTTTGTAATAATATAGTAGCTGACAAAAATAAACCAAATCCATAATCTCTACCCAAACCCAAAACCACTAGGGACCTCTATCAACATGGCACCCAGGGCTTTTATTATTAAACCTGTCACTTTCGACTCCTGGACTCCTGGATTACTGGAATCGTGCTGCTCTGACTTCTCTGGAAATCCTCCCTACATAACATTGTACTTGGAGTTAACTCTAAGAACCTCTTTGGCTCCTCTGACAGCTCACCCATCTGAGCAGAGCCCACTTCTGAAAGGAGCTCTGCCTTAGTACTTCGTAAATTCTCCCTCATCCAGGCCCTAAAAATCCCTGGAGACAGAAGGCCACCGGAGAAAGGGTCTCCCCCTTTCAGGCAATTGAGAACACCATACGATTAGGCTGTCATTTGAGGCATCTGGCTACTTTCTAGGGCAAAATTCCCGAAGTCGGCGGTAATAGCTCTTCCTCTTGGAAATGGCGATTAAGCACGGGAAATGTACAATGAGAGAAATTACTTATGAATCTCTGCCTCTGAGCCCCAGGCCACTTCTTCTCTGCGAGAAACTCGAGGTTTTTACCCTAATAGCATTGAACAAAGTTTCAGGTGAGGCCAACAGAGGGGGTCTTCCAGCCCGTGGTGGGGCCCTGCTGACAGCTCCTTAGAAACTGTCCCTCTCCAGCTCCCCCTTGCATTTCTTCAAGTTACAAAGCCTGACAGAGTCTGATGGGAAAACCAAGGTGGTAATGTCCCCTGC
>PVKH010016986.1:0-15553 GCA_004027955.1 Chaetophractus vellerosus | reverse complement strand
GGGTGTGGCTGGGAGGGAGGAGGCAGAGGGCTGCCCAAGGCTGTGCTATGCACTACAATTCATTTGGTAGGTTCCCCCCAAGTCCTCCAGAAAAAAAGAAAAACTGGTTAAAAAAATAAACTAAGCATTATTTTCAATATGCAAAATATAATTTATTACATGGAGTTTATCCTTAGGAATCTTCACATAGCGCAGTATATTCCAAATAAAGTATTTCATCAGTAAATACTAAACAACATCCATTGTGAGATTAAATACTTGTAGGGGAGGTGGCTTACTGGCCCATGGTTTCTATGGAACACTTTCCCTTAAATTTGCCTTTTTGATTGGAAAGTTCTGGGCTATTTTGCACATATATGAAGATGGTCTCTACCTCTCCCAAAATAGCCCTGAGTTTGCATCCCCTATAATCTCCTTTGCCCTGTTCTTCTTCACTTTTGGGAGCCAGAAGGCCCAGGTCAGAGTGCAGAGACATGAAAGGTCTGTGGAAAGAGGGTCCTCACAGCGCTGAGGCTGGCTGGATCACGGGCAAACTCTGGAAGGTTCTGGGAGCACAGCGTGGGAATTCCATGGGATGCACTTTGGGGCCTGGCCCCTTGAGCTGCCAGGATCTGGGTGGACACTGCCCATTTCTCTGTGTCCCTGCCCAGACTGGAAGCCATGGGGGTGGGGGTGGGGAGTGGCTGAACAATGGCCCCCCTGGACCACGCTCCCTCCCTCCACTCTTGGCTCTCTGGGGGCAGGCAGGGGCCTTTTATCTTTCTCTCTCTACCCAGTGCCTGGTGTGTGGTAAAACCTTCAGTAAATGTTTTCTGGGCAAATGATTGACTAAAACCATTATGTTTATTTAAAAAGAGATGGTTGAAAAGCTGGCCTGGTTGATTTTTGACCAACAGACCCATCATGATGCCACACCAAGCAGTTCTGAAGGTGGGCCTGGCATCCCCGTTTAAAGGAGCCCTGGTCTCTGAAAGGCCCCTAGGAGGAGAAGGGCTGGGCTGGAGCCCGGCCAGGGGTAGGGGGTGGGGGAGTGGGGGGGAGACCAAACAATCCATGGGACTCAGAGGACATCTGCCCTCAGGCACAGCAAGGACCTGGCCAGAGAGCCCCAGGCTACCCATAGGGCAAGCCTCACCCAGGAATGATTTTTGGTGTCTGAGGTGACCTTTTATTTCCCTAAGTTTCCCAAAGTAATCCATGCCATCTTTATGACAGAAGTGTTTTCTAAAACACAGTAAACCTCTATACCAAAAAAAACACACGTTCCTATAACAAAAGCACTTGTCATCTTCTAGAAGGAAGTGCTGAATTTCAAATATTTCAAATAAAGACAATATTTTTTTGTTATTTTTCTCAATATAAGAGGAACAAAGACATCATCATTCAAGACCTATCAATTAACCTGTATTTTTAATTATACTTGCAAAGCAATAAATATGAGTATAGTATATATGGACAAGATCAACTTTAACCTAAGTGTTTCTATACTACTACTAACAGGTTTTTAAGTAACTTTGCTGTTTGTAATACAAAAGCTTCTCAGAGCAACCAAAACCTTTCTGTGTGGGCACAAAAGACAGTACTCAGCCTTTCCCTCAAGTAATAGACAATGCCCTGTCCAAGTGATACAGTGACAAATCACATCACATCACATCACATCACATAATTCAGAGATCCCTTTACACATAGCTCTGCTTTGTTCATAATCAGTTTACATAGCTGAAAATGTTTTATCTGAAAAAAGACACTGGGAAGCGAGATTGAAAAAGATACTTTTACATTAAAAACATTTTTTAAAAAGCAATTCTAATTAGATTTGTAATTGGAATTTTCTTCTGTCATAAAACAGTTAACATCATCTTCCTCATCTAGTCCGTGAAAGCCAGCACAGAGGAAGGTTCCAAAAGTCACTGTGCCCATGGAGAGAAATCAGAGGATTTTAAAGGTACTTTGCAAATAAATTTGATACAAGGAAATAATACGGAATATATTAAAGGCTCAATTAAATTGGCGATAGAATGAGTTGAGACTCTTAGAATAACCTTAAAAACAGATACTTTTTAAAAAAAAGTCTAAACTGATAGAACACTGTACTTGAAGGTGTTCTTGCACGCTGAAGGCTCACACTAGTGCCTTTCTAGGGGCGGTAGTTTTAATGGTCGTGTCGGGGTGTATTCGTTGACACTGCGTGCTCTCAGCTGTGGAGTTGCTCCCTAAGGCTAAGTTGCTACAAGCCCTCATTTCCTCTAGAAGTAATAGCTATTTACATGTGACGATTTCAAATTCTATCCTCAGGTACCTATGTGTGCCTTGTGAGAAGATGATTAAGCCCAGACCTGCAAAGACACAAACAGATAATTTTTAGTCCCTTAGTAGTAATAACTTGTAAAACTTTGGTTTGAAGAAAGAAAAATAAGTCTGGTAAACACACACACACACACACACATTCCATCCAAAACAGGGCACTCACATGTCTCAGGATAACACTTTACTCTCAGCAACCCAAAGGTGCTTCTTTGCACCAGATCCACGCCCCCCTGCTTAGTTTTGAGGCCGACCTGTGGCCTCTCTACCAGGAGCTCATAACTCTTTTTAGATTGACAACCGAAACCACTGGTGTTCACACAGCTTACTGTGTACATTAACATGGCCCTTCTGATTCAGGAGGAGGAAGTCACGAGTAACTTTATTGTTTATCTCGGGAACATCCTAAAAGTCCGTTTATCTATTTATCCTAGGGCCAGACTACTCAACTTACCCTCTTTAGAAAGATACTCATTTCTCAGCACAATATAGGGCATCAAATGACAGAGTTCACGCTTCAAGACTTCCTTTGAAATCCTCCCCCTCTCCCCACCCTGTGTTCAATGATCTTAAACTATTGTGCTACAAATTTGCCCTAATTAATCCTAATTTAGCACTCCATCAAAAGATTTGCCTTAAACTAGACCCCAAAACCTCATAAATATGTTTTTGCTTTCCCCGCCTGAGATGTTACTAAGACTGTCAAGTCTGTAATGTTCCACAGGAAGTAAGCAATAAACTTAGCTTTGCTTTATGGACAGTGTTGCAGTGGTATTTTCAGGAACTACATCTGGCAAGGTCATAGAGCTCTTTGAGAATCTGATGTCAGCTGGGGACAGTTTTCCCAGAAAAATGCACATATACACAACTTTTAATATATTTTTTCAGGGGCTTTCTAGGTCTCCTGAAGCCCCTTTGTGGGCCTTATGGGGTCTGTGAGTAATGAATAATAACGCTGCACTAAAGGGAGACAGGACTGGTAATTTGTAGTTTGCCAAAGGCTAGAATCACAAGAATCAGATGTTTAAGGTCAAAAGAAACATTCTGGGTCACCCAGCCAAGCTACTCATGCTACATGCTGAGACATGGCTGTCTAATCTCTGCTGAACACCTGAGTTGATGGGGGGCTCACTACCTCTCTAGGCAACACATTCCTTCTTTGGCTAAGGGCAGGGCTAAAATTAGAGCTCTGTTTGGTTGATCAGGCACATCTTAGCTACTTTGACCCCTCCGCTTTAAAGAAGGCCAGTCACCCCTCTGCTCTCCTCTCACATACAAAAGACAATAGAAAAACATCTCTCTTACTCTTAGAGTGTGATCCCATGAGCCTGAGCAGAAAGCAGTCCCATCGGGGGAAACCCGTAGGGTACTAACTCGGTTTTCATGTCCAAACAGGATGGAGACTCGAGACCCCTTGAGAACATCCCACACATTGATAGTGTAGTCGTTATAACCAGCAAACAGCAGGCGACCTTGAATGAGAAGGATATTTGTAGTGTCACTGTAGTGAAATACTTCTGCAGTTTGATGGTTTTGTTTTTTTTTAAATTTTTTATTATACATCCCCCCCTTCTGCTTGTTCTTGCTGTGTTCATTTTTTTTTTCTTTGCGTTCCTCTGTGTCTGCTTGTCTCCCCCCGCTGGGGCGGCCCACCTGCTCACGGGGGCTCGCTCTTGCCCGCGGAGGCTTGCCTTTTTGCCCGCGGGGCTTGCCTTTTTGCCCACCGCGGTGTGCCCCACCCATGGTGGTGTGCCCCGCCCATGTTGGCCTGCCTTCTTGAGGGGGTCTGCCCTTTCATTCGAAGAGGCCCCAGGGACCGAACCCAGGGCCTCTCATGTGGTAAACTGGCGCCCTACCAACTGGGCTACAGCCGGCCCCAGTTTGATGGTTTTTAAACCACTGTCTTCTCTATTTTCCATTTTATGGTGGTCACTCACTCATTCAATAAACAGTGTTTTAGCATCCACGATGTGCTAGACACTGTGCTTTGCCCTGGGGATTCAAAGAGGAGAAAAGCACAGTTCCTGCCTCATGTGGGGTGATGGGGAGAGGAGATGGGGAAAGCAGACACAAATCATTCTAGCACCATGAGGTTATAGCTGTAATATAAGTACCTTTGTATATGTAAAGTGCTATGGGATCACAAAGGAAGGGAAATCAAGGAAGCCATCACAGTAGAAGGGACACTTGAGTTGGATCTTGAGGGCTGAGTAGGAGTTTTCCTTGCAGATCAGGAGAGGAAAGCTGTTCCAGGCAGAAGTAGCAGATGCATGCACAAAGGCACGGATGCAGAATAGGGGGTTTGTGTCTGGGGAAACAGAATGGTCCAGTGACCCAGTCTTCAGCACTGTCTTAACCTAGCTGTGGTGACGTAAGAGCCATAACCTTCAGGGCATCGAGAAAGGGACTCTTGCTTTACCCCTTCCACCTCTGAGGGGAAAGGGGAATGTACAGAAAGGGGAATGGAAGGCTGGGGAGGAAATGCCAAGGATGTTGTTGCAGATATGAAGTTCTGATACATTATTGCCTTGAAGAATAGCACTCAGTGGGCACAGCCTTCATTTCCCCTAAAGTCATCAGGTTGGGGAAGCTGCTGCTGGCAGAGTGACTGCTGTCTCAAAGCAGGGATGGGCAAAGTGAGGGGACAAGAAGCACAGTGGAAGAAAACTGGTGCAAATGTAGATTATTTAGCATATTTGGCCACAGGACGTTTAGTTGGTAGGAGACTTGTTAAGAGTTAGGTTTAATTTAGGTCTGGTTTTATAGTCCTGGGAAGGTTTCTGAAATAAAATCTTACCACTGAGGGAGAAGTCTACGCTGGATGCTCCAAATATGATGCTCTCTTTGGAATAGATGGCCACCTCCCTGTCTGCCCGGAGGTCATAAAGGCGGCACTGAGGTGCAAATAAACAGACAAAGAAGTTCTAATTTTTGGCTCCAGTTTAGTGACGTGAGAGCTACAAGGCTACAGGCAGGTACCGGTGGCTCATGCAGTTTGAGGGATGATGGGAAAACCTCTTTAGTTTTCTCTCCTAGTATTTCATCCCACAATCCCAATTCCTATTCATCTCTGTGCATCAACGAGGATCAAATAACTCAGCAGATAGATTCCTTCAGGTACAAAATCAAACACACTCCCCACTTTTTCCCCTCTGATATGTGTTCATTGTAGGAAGTTCAGAAAAATTCAGAAATGCATAAAGAAGGAAATAAACGTCATTCCAAATCCCGGAAGTAATTACTAACGTATGACCTGTTTGCTTCAGCCTTAAATTATGTGTGTATGTAAATGGGGTCACTGTTTCATTATTATTTCTATTAACATATGTCATTAGTATTTTCCCACACCATTATGTAATCTTCACAACGTGATTAACACGGTTGTTGAATATTCCTCAAGTGGATATACTGGGATCTATTCTGCCATCTCCTATACGTGTTCCGATTGTTTCCAATTTTTCTTTTTTATGAATAATATGAGGGTCATTCTCCTTAGAATAGCCAAGGAATAGAATCCTTAGAATCGTTTCCAAGAAACAACACGGCCAGATCAAGGGCTGAGGATATTTTAAAAGCTCTTGATTTGGACGTAAAACTGTCCCCCAAAGGGCGGTACCAGCGGCTCCTATTTCGCTCGGCTCCACCACAGGTGTTTCTTTGCTACTCTTAGAGGCATAAGGGGCATCTGATTGCCTGAACTTGAATTTCTTTAAATTTAAGTGATAGAAAACATTTTCAGGTGTTTATCTGCCATTATGGAGATATTGTTTTGTAAACAGTCTGTGTTTTATCCTCTTTTCTATTGCTCAGGGTGTTCGCCTTAATAATTATAAAACCCCATTCACATCTAAAGGATTTCAACTTGGGTTGTCATATATGTAGCAAGAATTTTCCCAAAATGTATGCCCTTACATTTTTTATACATTTTTTGAAGTACAGAAGTTTTAAATGTTCCTTATTAGCAAAACTCTCAATCTATTCCCTTGTAATTTCTTCCATTATAGCAAATCAGAGTGAAATCCAATATTTAATAAAATATTTGATATTTTGAAGGCACACAAATATATGTTTTTTCTCTTAAAAAATGGGTGACCATAATTAGGCACTTAGTATCAAAAACCCTAAAACTGGGCTTATTTTTGGCTCAGCAAGTCCATGTTTCAGAATTAATTCTAAGGAAATAATAGGAGATGTATCAAAAATATTTACTTAAAAGTAAACAAAATTTAAAAAGTAAATAGCAGTTTTTTTTTTAAAACAGAAAAAACCCCTCCACTCTGGATAAAACCTAAATGCCCAAAATTGAAGATTGGCTAAGTAAATTAGGACATGTCCATAACATGGAATACTATTCAATCAATAAAATTTAAAAAGTAGAAAGATATTTATCAGCATGGAAAAATTTTCACAATCCACTGCTAAGTGAAAAAAAAAAGCAAATTATAAAACATTTTTGTTTAAAAGAAAAAAGACAGAAAGCAATTTACCCAACTGATTTTTCTTGGGTACTGAGGTTAAGGTGATTTAATTTCCCACCCCCTCCCAAGTTTTCCTTATTAAATGCATATTACTTTTATAATCACAAAAAGTTATTTTTAAAAAATGAGATTGTTAATTGGCATAACTTTATTTTGAAGAGGAAAATCTCTCAGTAACTTAGAAACATACCGTAGCATCATCTGACCCTGAAGCAAAGGCATCTCCACTTGGATAATATCTGAAGAGAGAAAGTTTGGGTAGAAAGCACTTTATTTAGAGCAGTCACTCCCAAACCTGGCTGCCCATCGGAACCATCTGGGAAGGTTGTCCCATGCTGGGCCCTGGGAATCAGAACCTCTACTTCTAGGGCCACAAGGACCACCCATTATAAGAGCCAGAAAGGGAAGCTCACGTGGCAGGCCCACAGCCCCCCGTTTCCTTATCTATAGAGTGGGGACAGGGCCGGCCTCGCAGAGTGCTGGGAAGGGGTCAGTGAGATAACAGATGCATCCGCGTCAGGCACTGAACACAAAGCAGGCCAGGCCCCCAGTAAACGTGAGCTTCTCTTGGGCACATACCTGATTCCTGAGACCTGGCTCGCAGCTCAGGTGTAAAGAGACACTGAAAACAGATCTATGGAACCACTTTCAAATCTCTTACATCAAATACCTACTACTTGTGAGACTTCCTTAGCCTCAGTTTCCTCATCTGGCAAGTGAAGATAATGATACACATTCCCTATTGTAAAGATTAAACGAGACAGTTCAGGCAAAGCATTTAGCATCGTACCAAATGAGCAGCATTCAGTAAAAGATGCCTATTATTGCTACAGTGATTCTGTTCTCAATGATCAGTATAAAATACTGGCACTAGATTAGAAACTGGAGGCAGGATTAGAACAAAGGCTTTTTAATCCCTGCACTCCATGCCACCACTCAGCTGTGTTTTCCACACTGTCCACCAGTTCCTCTTTCTTGCATGATGACCTACACCCTAAAGAGGAGGGGGCCTTCCGAGCAGTGTGTAGAACTACCTCTCCAACCTTGGGGAAGGTGAGAACCAAAAGACTGGCAAGGGAGAGGGAAGCTTGGTTTTGTGTGACCAATGTACAGTGGTCTGAAAGAAGGGGATGGAGAATAGGAAGACTGGATGGGAAATGCTAAAAATTTTCAGCTCCGCCCCAGTGCCCATCTTGCTGCGGGCACATTAAGTTTTTGAAAGCACTATAAATTCATGGACTATCAAGCACACCTATATCCCAATGCCAGATACAATTTATTTCTAGATTATCCTTTATTTGGGGCCACATGGGCTTTGATTTTCCTCTACTGATAAGAAATTCAGGGACTGAGAATAGGATATAAGGTTTATCTGGAGGAGACATTTGGTGCCCCCAATATATACCCCCCTCCTTTCTCCTACAGCTGCAGTTAAATATGAGCAGAACTTTTTGGTTGTCACTAAAGTGTCACTTTTGTGGTTGGTGCTAAGTACTACTGGTATGTAGTTCCTGAGCAGCCAGAGATGCCAAATGTCCAGCATTAGACAGTCCCTTACAATGAAGAACTATCCTACACAAAATGCCAGGAAGGCCCAATTGAGAAATATTTTTCTGTTTTTTTCTTTTCTTTTCTTTTTTTTGCTGGGCACATAGCAGAATGAAAACTACATTTCTAGTTTTCATGCAGCCAGGTGTGGCCATGTGATCACGTTCTGGCTAATGGGATATAAGCCCAACTGTCTTCTTCCCATTGGCAGGAAAGACGATGTGGTGGTAGGACAATTGGATCAACCTAGGAATAAAGTAGCAAAAAGATATGATGAGGCATCATCGCAGCTCTGACTTTTATGTGAGAATAAACTCTCTCATTCAAGCTGCTGTTATTTGGGCCACATGTCACACATGTCCTAACGAATCCAGTGTGTAACCAAGGGCATGCTGAGAGACCAACGACTATGTCCAGTGTGACCTCAGCCTCGGGTGGTCACTCTGGTCAGGGTTTGTCCCACTAAGCATGGCCCACTGAGTGAGCCCCAGAGGAATCTGCCTGATGAATCTCAACGTCAGTTTGCACCATTCTATAAAATAACAGTTGGTACTGCATCCACTCTATAGAGAAAGAATGGTCATTTAAAAATTACATTTGGCCTTTTCTAACAAGATAGGGTCTATTTCTCCATTTATTAATATCTTATCTTCTTTTATCTATTAACAGTTCAAAAATATTTATTTTCTTCTCAGACTTCCTCAAGTAATTACTGAATCCACAGTCCAGTGGGGCAGATGGATGAGTGAAATGGCCATACAGTGTGATCTCTCTCTCATAGGGGAGGGCACCTAATTCAGCCTAGGGGAATCAGGGAGGGCTTCTTGGAGAGAGAGAAGCCCAGGCTGAGACCTGCTGATGATCTAACAGACGTTGGAGGAAGAGGGTTTGGGGCAGAGGGAACAGCATGCATGAGACAATGCATTTTTAGGCTGTAGTATATGAATATATTGGAATTTAATTTATTTTTGTTCATTTATCTTCTATTCTTCTTACCTTTACTATCTGTAGTAAGTTCTGGACTGATTTCCTTTGAGTCTCTAGGTAATTACTGCACATAGTCTTTCTTCCTGTCTGCTTACCTCACATTTGAGGGTGGGGAGGAGGACAATTCTTATTAACATTTCTAATACCAAGCTAAATAAATATCCTTATTTTGTTCTTGGTTTTAAGGGGAACTAGTCTAGTGTTTTTCCACTAAGTAAGATTCTTGGTTGATTATACTCTATCTACTGCCTAGACAGTGCCATCTTCCAAATTTACATGTCTAGCACTGGCCTCTCCTTTGGGATCCAGGTCACAGATCCTGCTGTCTAGTTGACATTTCCACTTGGATATACTCATCATTACATACAGCCTAGCACTGAGTCCTGCCAGCTCTACCCTCTAGTATATCTTGAACCCACACGTTTCTTGTTAGGAGAAAGTTCTCCATAGGTTATTTGCATTTCTGCATATCTTACAAGTGAGGTACTGACTGTACTCTGTCCCCAACATAAAAAGATGCCTCCTGGCTGGCGGGAGAGGCTCAGACAGAAGCCCAGATACCAGAGGAATGCAGAGGGGTCCCCCAAAGGCTCTACAGGGTTCCGGTGGCTCCTAATCATGCTCGAGGGTGAGTCTTCTGAAGAGATACTGGCCCAGCCCGGCCAGCCTGAGGAGGTTGGCCAGGTGGTGGGTCATCTTATGGATGCAGTTTACCCCTTGATTAGGAAATGGTTCTCCAGGAAGTTACAGAGATGAGGGTCTTTTTTGGCAGAACCCAGGGTGTACAGATCCAGAAAGGCCTGGTTCAGGTTCTTCTCCAGGGCCAAGGCAGCTTCCATGGCATCCAGGGGTTTACTCCACTCATATTGGGATGCCTTCTGCATGTCTTGGAGGAGGGCATGGCCACCAGCTGGTTTTGCATCTTCAAGAGATGCTCACTGCCCTCACACTTCTCCTTTGCTGACTTGTGGAAGAAAGTGGTCCACACCCTTCAGGGCCACATCATCACAGGGGAAGTAGAAGCCTAGGGAGAGGTAGGTGCAGGAGGCCCATTTATGCAGGTCAACGAGACAGCTGACAGAGGCCTCCACTAGATCTGGGAGCTCACTGTTGGTCAGCAATGACGACTAACCACAAAAAAACAGAAACGGGATGGCTGAAAAGATGGTCCTGAAGGTTGCAACTAGAGAGGAAGATGGAGGGAGAACCGAGGCTGAAGAGGGGGGTATAGTCCCCAGGTCTGTTCCATCCAAACACTGTTGAAATGAGACATATCCGCGGTACCCCTGGGTGCACTGTCTGGGTCTATCTTTATAACGTTGTTTGCATAGAACACAGCTTTGGAAGATAGAGCCAGGAAGGCTTCCTTCCCATCATAAAATATTCAGCTTCCCTAGGCTCAGGGCTCTTCTCCTATGTGTGTGTAGGTGTCATTTGGTCTTCACGTCACTCTGTGGAACTGGGGACTCAGTGGCCCTGACTACTGCCGCTGCTGTGAGTAACAGATTGTTCATCTCCAACCACATCCATGAAACTGTGGCAGGCTAAAATTAGCTTTCAAATAGGGTAAAATCTCAGACCCTCCATGATTCTTGACATTTCTCTATCTCCACTACGATTTCCTTAATTCCCACCATCACTATTTCTTTCCTGAACTCATACTACAATTCTCTAATTAGCCTCCATGTTTCCATTCTTGCTCCCCTGCAATCTAGTCTCCTTGGAGCAGCCAGAGTGATCTTTTAAAGACAAAACATAGATCATGTTACATCGCATCTCCCACTCAAATCTCTCCATTTGGCCTTTTTTTAGGTCACTTAGCATGCTAGCGCTGCACTTTTCCCCCAACTCTTTGCAAGCTGGGCTCTTTCATCATTGTGGCATCAGCTTAAATGTCACCTTTTCAGAGACGCCTTCCCTGACCATTCTACCTAAGAAACAATCTACCCCATTACATCTCCCTGTTTTCCTTTTTTCACAGCACTCATCAGTCCCTGAAATTGTACATTTATTTATTTGTGCTTTGTCTTATTTGTGTCCTCTTAGAGAGCAGAGACCTTGTCTATCTTGTTCACAACTGTATTCCCAGTTATTAGAATAATATCTAGCACATAAGTACTCAATAAATATT
Organism: Chaetophractus vellerosus; assembly: GCA_004027955.1. NCBI lineage: Eukaryota > Metazoa > Chordata > Mammalia > Cingulata > Chlamyphoridae > Chaetophractus > Chaetophractus vellerosus. The sequence continues at coordinate 4,105 of PVKH010016986.1, read as the reverse complement.
TGTGGAATGAATGAATGAGAAGTACCGATTCTTGATTTTAAATATATATGACTTAGCCTGTTAAAAACAAATCTTCCATTTCACACCTATTAGAGTGGCTACAATTAAAAAGCAAACAAACAGAAAATAACAAGTGTTGCACATTGTTTGTAGGAATCAAATGGCGCAACTGTGTGGAAAACAGTTTGGTGGTTCCTTACAAAGTTAACTATAGAATTACCATAGGGCTTTTTCTAGAAATAAATACTGCATTTATTTATTTATTCCTAGCATTTGAGATAATGACTTAGGGAAGATAATATCAACTGCCCCTAGTGCAATTAAATTGAAATCTCTATGAGATCTGAGTGCTGTTTAGTCCCCCCACAAATCAGCCTCTCTTGCTGGGGCGGCCTCTCAGCCAAGTAATCTGAGCCTGGAGGTGGTTCCTGGGCTGAGGGTTACCCAAGGTCAGGTGAAGCCCGCAGGACCGAGACGTCACGTGAAGATTCTACTCACTGACCGGACACTGTTGATGTCAGATTCGTGTGTTTCAAAGGCCTGCACACACTGGCCGGAGCGCATGTCCCATACCATGGCTTTCTTGTCACATCCCTAAAAATGCAAAGTTACCCAGAGTTATGACCACTGCAAGGACTATTTATAGTCCCAGGTATGAAAGAGAAACCATTTACTTCCCATTAGTAAAAGGCTGACAACAGGCCTCTCTGAGACTCGCTTTACCTAGGGCCACTTTCCTCCACTGATAAGCTCTTAGGCCAGAGCTAGGTTTTGGGGTGGGAGGGAGCAAGGGAAGGCTCCCCGCTTTGGCATGCTTTCTTCTTTCTCACATTTCTGAGTGGATATAAGCCCCCCAGAGCATTTTTCTCACTCTCTTCCTGGGCACTTTGCTTCCCTTCCTTTGCCCTTCCCTCTGCTTTGTAGCTGCCTCACTAAGCCCAGAGGGAAGGCCAGCAGACAGTGCGTGCTGGCACCTCCCTGTGACACTAGTCATTTGATTGGCACTGCCCGTGCTGAGGGACCTGGAGTCCCAGCTTTGTCTAAGGTGTACGGGGCGGCCCTCAGCAGCGGTGAAGGGCCAGGCACACCCTTGGCCACCGGTGCCTCTAACCGCAGCAAGCCGAGTTGGGAATCGGCAAACCAGGGCCCAGTCGTGCCCAGTCCACCACTTAGCTGGGTGGCCTGGGCAAATCAACCTCCTGGGCTTCCATCTCCACACCTGTACAGTTAGAGTTGACAACCCTCTCTTTCCCCTCCCTCTGGGCTGCTAACAGGACCCAGAGAATCATAAATACGAGGTTTTCACATTATACCATCATGGTTTAGTGATCATTTTGATAAATTCCTGCAGGGCATTCCTGTCATCAGGTTTGGGTAGTGTAATTTAGACCCTCAAGTCAAATAGAAGTAATGGCTTAAAATAGGTGTCCAAGACGGTTTCAAATCAGAGCAAAGGGTGAAAAGAACTACCATAACTGGATCTCAGAGAGACCTGCTGTGGGGTATAGCACTCAGAGTGAACAAAGGAATCGTCATATTTTTAGGGGACATTAAATCAGATGGAGGGTAGTGCTCTGAAGGAGACAACATAATCTACAGTGACATCAATAATATGGGGAAAAAACCCAGTGCAGTTAAGGAACGGTAAACAGAAAGTTACACAAAGGCATAGGAGTGAGATATATGCAGTTGGGGCCGAATATCCAAGAAGAAAATCAGAGTCCCTTGCCTGACACCCAGAAGTGAGATGTGGGCAGCTTGGCTGTCCAAAGAAACTCCAGCCCCTCCCATTTATATAAAACGTTGTAAATTCTGCCATCTACTGCTCGTGATATCCTGGGGTGGGGAGGCAGGGTACTATTGTGCATTATTCTCAATTTACAGATGACAAAGTCAGGTGACATAGCTGGGACCCATGCTTCCTGACTCCTGTCTAGTGCTCCTCTGTGTTGTCTTGTTTGCCTGACTCTGAGCCTTCAAATACTGTCCCCAGCACCCCAGGGTGAGGGAAAAGTGGGGGGCAAGAAGGTAGGTTCCACAAGCCCCAAGGCACTGGTCCCAGCATGGCCTTGCCACACCTTGGCAGCTATTTGGCCCTCTCAGTGCTCCTGGGGTTCTCTCACGCTCTGCTGTCTCAGGAACATTTAAAAATGTAGCAGATGTACAGCCCGAGTCACCTACTCACACCAGGAGAGCACCAGGTCCCTCCTGTAGACTGCTGAGTGTCAGTGTCACAGCCCAGCAGGCACCTGCTCCCCTCTAGGGGCTATGAGGACCCGGAGCCAGAGCTGCCAGCCTTGCAGGGGTGGGGAGGGGAGCTGAGGACAACCCCTGCAGACCCGTCTAAGGAAGTGTCCAGTCTGGTCTCACGAATTGACAAGAATCACCAGCCATAAGCCTCCCTCATGGACAAGGACCCCTAGAGATGTTCCTTGAGTCTTTACCCCAGACACGAAGGTGTTTCCGGTTTCTGACGGAGCCAGGTCCAGGCAGAGGACGTCAGCCCCATGCCCGTGGAAGCTCTGCAGCAGCTGCCCGCTCTCCACGTCCCACAGGGCGCACGTTCCATCGCCACTCGCTGTCAGGATCTGCCCGCAGAAGACAACAGCGAGAGGGTTGTTTTTATGATTACAGGGAAAAGGAAGTTCCTTAAACACACACATACACAGAGACAACCACACCTCACTAAATCTCAACTGCAAGCACAGAAACATTTCTCCCTTACTGAGAAAGAAAAAGTTCATCTTGATACCATCACTGCCCTTAAGTTGGGAGTTTATGGGCCACTGTCCCTCCAGAGCGTGGAGTCCTGGAGGCCTCACTGCTGCTCCTACAGGGCTCCGTGCCTGCCTGGCACGTGGAAAGTACTCCATGAACTTGTTGAACAGGGCTTTGCATGGCTCCAACAAGCAGCCCAGTCTGCTGTTGTTCAGGCCAGTGCTTCTCAGCTTTTAATGTGCACACACATCACCTGGGCTTCTTGCTAAAATGAAGATTTGGGGTGGGGCCCGAGAGTCTACATTTCTCACAAGCTCCCAGGTGATGCTGGGACCACACTGGAACATACTTGGGGATTTTGTTAGACATTCTCCTGTCCTTCCCTTAGAGCAGGATGCTGTCCTGGTAATCAGGAGTGTCAGAACTGGGGCTCTCAGGGCCACTGCAAGGCACTAGGCATTCATGCATGGGCAGATTCAACAAGCATTTGCTGTGTGTTCACAACATCCAGGCACTCTGCTCAGCATTAGGATTTCTAGGAAGACTGTGCTGTAGCCTTTGCTGTCTTGGAATTCATTTTAACAGGCAGTAGGAACTGAAACCAACACAATCCCCCTATCCCTGTGTTAACCAATCTTGGGACCAGGCATACTTTCTTGTTACTGCATTAAACAGTCCTGAATCTAGTACAAATGCTGATTGTGCCAGGAACTATTTGATCCTGGAGGATGAGATTGTGACCTAACAAAACCACATACTTACCAAGACTAACAGCTTGCTAATCAAGACTGGCTTCAAGACCCTCACTTTCCATGGCCTACCAATCCAAAGCTATTATGTCATAAACCAGTTTCACACCTTGAAAGACCCACTCTAAAATCACCCAGCTTCAGAAGTGGATGTAGCTCAAGTGGTTGAGCACCTGCTTCCCATATGCGAGGTCCTGGGTTCAATAACATCTCTAAACGAATTTTTAAAAAATTCATGGACCTGCACAACACAAACAGTGAACCCTAAGTTAAACCATGGACTACAGTTAATAGTACCATAATAAAAAGGTGTTTTCGTCAGTTGTAACAACTGAACTATGCCAATGCAAGGTGTTAATAATAGGGTCGTAGATGGAACTTCTCCAATTGAAAAAAAAAATCACCCAGCCTGGACCTGAAACCCTCTAAGTACCTTTTCCTAATTTCTCCATTTGAGACTTTACTAAGACTCTGTCAAGTTGCTGTTCTCTCTTGCTGCAGTAGATAATAAACTTAGCATTGTCTGATTGCAAGTTTTTCTGGTGGTTTCTTGGGCAGTTGACAACAGAAAAGAAAAGGATCGATTTTATGAAAGAGTGTGTAAAGTGCTGAGATACAGGTAAGCATGCAGGAGCACA